>JAWPHD010006154.1:0-149815 GCA_037043455.1 Cyrtodaria siliqua | reverse complement strand
ACTCCGATGATAAATGAAGGAGATATAGCGATTACAAGATTTCTTAAATGACGTCATTGGGCGGCCATTTTAGATGACGTCATGACTTAAAACTGTCAGCTTCGACTTAGACATGGACATTGATGATTATACAGTAAAACAACTCAAAAATGTAATCAGTGAAAAAAACAGGTTTTCATAACATTATGACGTCACTGACGTCAGACGTTATTACAGTAGAGACACATTTTTACATCTTTGCACAACTAGACCCTGAACTCTATAATATTTGAAAGTTTCATTCAATCCGACGATACATCTTTGAGCTCTAGCGATAACACGATTTTCAACATGACGTCACTGGCGGCCATCTTTGATGACGTCATGACAAATTTAGACATTCTTGCACAACTCAACCGTATTCCATAAGGCTGTGAAGTTATCTCAAAATCCGATAATAATGCAGGAGATATAGCGATTACAATATTTTTTAAATGACGTCATTGGCGGCCATTGGATGACGTCATGACGTTAAAAAATACTAGTCAGCGTCGACTGAGATAATGACACTAATGGATTTTCCGATAAAATCCTTACAAAATGCATTTAATGAAAAAACCCGGATTTTTCATAACTTTGTGACGTCACCTGATGTCAACACTTTGTACATAGACAGAGACGTTTTGACGTCTTGCACAACTAGACACTAAACTCTACAATCTGTGAAAGTTTCATTCAAATCCATAGTAAATGCACCAGATACAGTGATAACAAGATTTGCCTACAAACGACAGTGGCGGCCTCTGGATGACGTCATGACGTCAAAAGTTCGAGACACTATTCCAGCCTGAACTATATCATTGTGTAAAATTTAGAGGCCGTGAGGACCAGTCTACTATTGAAAGTGGCTGACAGAAGAAGAAGGAAGAAGAAGAAGCTCTCAAGCATCTCTCTCATTAAAATAAACAGAACGAACACAAAGGTCTTTCCACGAAAGGTGGAAAGCTAATTAGAAGCATTTTATAATGACGTAGGGTAAATTTAACTGAATTCTCTCATGATCTGGACAGTGAGATTTGTTTGAATGAAATTCATTTGTGTCATTTCATAATGCACTGTTAATCGTTCCCAGTCCTTTCGATATATATTACAGGTGCTAATTGGGTGAATCATATAATCCAATTATACCATTTAAATAACCATCAACAAGTTCTTATTTCATAATACACGGACACCTCAAGTTTCAACTCTTCTGATTTTACCAAGGAAATTTAGTGTTGGGTGTCTTTATATTTTTTCTTTTTTTTATGTTCTTATATTCAAAGTAGCAGAAAATTATTGCAAATTATGAGGAAATGTTCAATTACTGACATAAAACATTAGATGAACATGATTACCCGTGTTCCCTATTTGATAATTTATCGTAATTGTTCGCCACGGTGTGTCTTTGTGAACAAAAATATCACATCGTAAATGAGAAGAAGACATAAATATCAGTAAAAAAATATTAATATTGTGTATCTATGTTGATGCCCGGACTTTAGATCAAACTTCTATATGATCATGAATTATAGCGTTTTTATAAGACATTGGTGTTAGCTTATTATTGTATGATTAGAAATTAATCAATCATTACAGTTAATTTGAAAATGCCACTTGCATGAGATGACTGGTAAATAAAAATCACTTAAGATTGTGCTGATGACATGGGTAACATTATGTGACCTTGATGACAACATTAGTGTGGCCTTGGATGACAACATTAGTGTGGCCTTGATGACAACATTAGTGTCACCTTGATGACACATTAGTGTGGCCTTGATGACAACATTAGTGTCACCTTGATGACAACATTAGTGTGGCCTTGATGACATCAGTGTGGCCTTGATGACAACATTAGTATGACATTTGATGACATTAGTGTGACCCTGATAACAAAAATTGTGTGACCTTGATAACAACATACTGTGACTTGTTAACATTAGGTGACCTTGATGACAACACTATGTGACTTGATGACACATGTTTTATTGTCATCAATTTGTTTATTTCTGCATAATATACTCATTACATTCACAATTATGATAAACTATACAGATGTGACCACAGACACATACTTTTATTTCTCTCCTCCAGAATAAAAATATATCCTCCAGATGTTACCACTCACCAGAATGTATTTTGTATTAAAAACAGTTTGTCTACAAATCATTCAGATTTTGCCATCCACTATATCACACAATGAGATGATTCGGTAACTCTGCTCTGATTTAGACCACCCGAAGTCAAATCACAGATTGCCCACCACTATATCACATAATGAGGATGATTCGTAGATTAGACCAAGCCCCTGAGTCAAATCATCAGAATTTGCCATCCACTATATCACATAATGAGAAGATTCGGTAACTCTGCTCAGATTTAGACCAAGCCCCTGTAGTCAAATCATCAGATTTGCCATCCACTATATCACACGTGAATGATTCTAAGAACTCTGCTCAGATTTTGACCAAGCCCCTTTAGCTCTATCACAATTATGCGTATGATGTATTATCAGAGACTAATTTACAGGAAACTCTCTGGCAAACCTCTGCATAATGGATACATCTTTCATTTTCAAATGATCATGTAGTGCTTTTTAACAATCTCATTTGTACTAGTGATGCACTATTATTTCCTACTTATCCTTATTCATAATGTCACACTGATAAATGAGATTGGAGCGATTACATTTCAAGATCAGAGATAAAGGAAATTATTCAGTAATGGTCCATGATTTGTTTGAATACATATTAATTTAAACTCTATCTCTAGTTTAGAAAACTTTCATGAGTAATGTTAAACGGGCTGAGGAGATCTAACAATTAGGGATGTTCATCTGGGTTAAATTATTGTTTAAGAAATTGTAGGTCTAGAAACCAAAACCATCAGTATTAGTTCATATGCCATGGTTGAGGAAAACTTTCTGATAATTTTAAACATATGCTGCTCAGAGAGGTTTAATCACCAATTTCTTAAAAAATAAAGAATTTTTAACCATAAAATTTGGCATGATAAATGTACTAAACATTACTCTATACATATATATCAAAACATTTATATAATGTATTTATTTTCTATACTTTCGATAATAACAAAACTTTTATTCCTAACTAATGTTGGTGCATTCTATTATAGCTTTACCAGTAAAAATAAGATCAGTGAGTGGTCAGAATGCTGAAAACCATACTTGAAGCAGACGAAATACTAACTGGCTACAGTGTATACATGAGTGACGGGTAGGACCTCAGAACACTGGGGTGAGAAAAACACACACATGTGACACACTAGCATTTTTTTATTGAAAACCTTTGTACTGATAGAAAAAAAAAAAAAAAAAAAAAGCTTTCAAATGTAGTTGGTTTGTTGAATGGTGTTTTACTTCATTTTTAGCACGATTTTAGGCTATATATGACAGTCGATTTTTAGCTCGACTATCGAAGAATAAGAGAGCTTATGTAATCACACCCCGCGTCGGGGCGTCCCCACATCAAGGTTTGGCGTGTAAGCTGTGTTTACAAGTCTATATCTCTTACATTTCTATCCTAGCACAACCAAATTTGGCCATGGGCTTCCTTATAGCATTATCTTAAGAGCTGCATAAGCAATTGTTGGTTCCTGTAAACCCATGGGCTCCCCATGGAACGCAAATTCTGATAGCCATAAAATGTGTCCCCATTTCACATCAAATTTGCATGTAAGCTGTGTTACAAGTCTATATCTCTTACATTTCATACCCAAGCACAACCAAATTTGGCAATAGCTTCCTTATAGCATTATCTTAAGGGCTGCTTAAGTAATTATGGTCCTGTAACCCCTGGGCTCCCACGGACCCAAATTGTGATAGCCCTTAAAATGTGTCTGTTTCACATCAATTTTGGGTGTAGCTGTGTTTCAGGTCAATAATCTCTTACATTTCTGTCCTAGCTGACTAAATTTGGGAATGGTTTCCTTATAGTATGTTGTTGGGTAAGTAATTTGTCTTCTGCAAATTCCTGGGCTCCCATGGAACCCAAATTGTGATGGCCATAAAAATGTGCAATAAGGCATATCTAGGTTTGCATGTAAGCAAGTATATATCGATAATAGCTCGACTATTTTCGAAGATAAGACGCTTATGTAATCATCCCGGCGTCGGCGGTCCCCACATCGATATGTTTTTTTACATATTTCTGTGTTGTTTTAGTCAATTCTTACACATATATGCTGCCCACACCCACTGCTTTTGTCAATTATATTGCCCCCTTCTCCCCGCTCCTCCCCCCCCCCCCCTTCCCCCCCCCCCCCCCCCCCCCCCCCCCCCCACTTGAACTGTTTTTTTTTTTTTTTTTTTTTTTTTACATATTTCTTGTGTTGTTTCGGTCAATTCTTACATAGCTTCTTACACATATTGTTGCCCCTTCCTCCCCCACCACCCCTGCCTCTCTCACCCCACCCCCCCCCACCCCCACTCGAAACTGGAATATATTTTTTTTTTTATTATTATTTTTTTTACATATTTCTGTGTTGTTTTGGTCAAGTCTTACACATAGCTATGTTGCATATTGTAATTGTATGGAATTTGCCATTTTCACAACACAGAAGCTCAGAAGAAAACATTGAGGTTGTTATATTCTTTCTGTCATTCATGAGCATGTGCTAAGTTAATGAAGGTCTGACTACACCATCATACTCTGCATCAACCACATTATAGGGGCAGCTACTTTCTTTTTTGACAGTTTGCTTCTTACGAAACAACTCACCAGTGTCAGTTCTTTTTAACATTTAGGTAAAGGTTGAATATGTAACTAAACATTTCAATAGAGATGTAATGTTTTGAGAAAATGTTTGACCTTGTGACAGATGCCTGATGAGAATGTGAGAAGGACCACGCATGGAACATACAGGTCAAAGGGTCCCGTGGGAACAGATGGTTTGTTACGAATTATTTTGGACCACCTGTCACTCATCAGTGAAACCTGGTCAAAATAATGTAACAACCTTGTTATTTATACCTTGTCAATTTCATTTCAAACTTTTCGATTTAAATTTTAAAAATAAAACACACAATGCGGATGTGTTAGCTCGTCATTATAGCCAACAATGGATGGAGAAAGGCGGCCACCCATTTGGGAGTGTGTGGTTTACGATGACCTTTCACAATGGATCTCAAAGTAGTTTAGACATGATAGAAAGATATAAATTCAGAAATCCCATTATGTAGCAAATGTGAACTTAAGGATTTAACATAAACAAAAAACAAAAAATGTGTCAAACCCAGATGTCTTGAGGGATTTTTATTTTCATTTACCTGGAAAAAATAAATCATGAATAGTAAATGAGTTTTAAATGATTTGGATAATTGAAAGAATGGATTTGTCTTCATTAGAAAAACAGTTTATTTTTTACTACTGACTAAATTGAATTAAGTTAAATTTCAACCTTGAATGACTGAAAAATGCATGAGAAAAAGTCTTTTAACAGCATACAAGCTTTAAAGACAACAGTTATACAACACACTGCAATTACACCATTACGTGGTCTCGAGTATTAACTTTCATACTCCATCCAACCCTTCTTCAAGAAGCGGAAAACGGGTTTGGCTGAGGTATGAAATAAAACTTAACTTAGGCTTAGAAAGTTAAGTTTGCATATTATAAAATTAAAACATTTAATAGATAACTTTAAACAGGTTATCACATTTTTTCAGTAAAAAATGTTTTTAAACGTGTTTTGTTGTTGAAATATCCGTTATATACCCTGCTATAAGCTTTCCCATTGCTTAATGGAATTAAGGCAGGACCTCGTAATGAAAAATAAAAGTATGTAACTGGCTAAATTCATGACATGACCTATCAATAATGCCATATCTAACATATATAATGCACTATGGTATATCTAACATATATTTGCACAATTGCCATACCTAACTTGTATTTGCACAATACCATATCTAACAAAATGGTATATGTACAAAATGCCATATCTGACTTATATTTGCACAATGCCATATTGACTTATATTTACACAATGCCATATCTAACATATATTTGCACAATGGTATATGTTAACATATATTTGCACTATGGTATATCCAATCTCATTAAAACCATTTCCTAATTATGCTTTGATACTCTCCGCTATAGGATCTGAGTGACAACACTGCCTTCGAGGTCATGTCAGATCGACCTTTCATCTAATCAATATTCATGAGAAGATCAACTAACTTCAACCAATGAAATCACGCGTTTCATATGCACTTCAGTCTTCAGATGATGTTCAAGTGAAATGAATAAACGAAAATCCACATAAAACACACAGATCTATATCTAAAAAATGATAAAGTCTTCCTGTGTTATCGCTGTGGATTTGCACGATTAATTCAAAGAAATGCACTAAATGGCATGTTTTACATCAAGATTACGAAGAAAATCATAATATATAATCTACCGAGATTATTACGACATTACATTTTCTAGATAGTATGTCACAGTACATCTGGCCCGCTTAGCTCAGTTGATAGTGGAGTTGACTATTGACCCGCGAGTGTAATTTTAGTGTGGGTTCAACCCCACGAATCACTAAGTTTTTTTTGCACCGCTATTGAATTTGATCAAACAATCTTGTTTTTGTTTTATTAGTAAATATTCAATAATGGTTGGTGTGTTATGTTTGTCAACGCAGTTATTTTGTGTTTTATAAGCTAAAAGTTACGGACATTGTCGCTTTCAATATCGAGCGAAGACTGCTCTACAGCGTTTGACTGAAGCGCGACATGCGCAGTGAAGCAGTCTATACGGAGTAATTTTGTAGGCTGAAATCTGATTGGCTAACGTAAGGTCAATCTCACGTGACCTCCAATGCAGTGTTGTCAGATCCTTAGTAGTGTAGAGTATCGTAACGTGATATTAAGGGTCTGATTTTAATGAGATCCTATGGTATTTGCACTATGGTATATATATTTTGTGTTTTATAAGCTAAAAGTTACGGACATTGTCGCTTTCAATATCGAGCGAAGACTGCTCTACAGCGTTTGACTGAAGCGCGACATGCGCAGTGAAGCAGTCTATACGGAGTAATTTTGTAGGCTGAAATCTGATTGGCTAACGTAAGGTCAATCTCACGTGACCTCCAATGCAGTGTTGTCAGATCCTTAGTAGTGTAGAGTATCGTAACGTGATATTAAGGGTCTGATTTTAATGAGATCCTATGGTATTTGCACTATGGTATATATATTTGCACTATGGTATAATTATCTAACATATATTTGCACTATCAGAGATGCCAACACTGTTTGGATGCAATCTGTAGTCATTGGTTGTTAAATCTGTAGTGCAAGGGTCGGATTTTTTTTGATTCTGAGATGCAATCTCCTGCATTCTATGGCCAAAAATGACACTGATATATGCTGAAAAGTCAAGCTATTTTTAATCATGTTACACTGAAACACAGCATGAAATGTCACATCACTCTGGCAATCTGTAAAATTACTTGAGTAGTCGTTCTACTTTTTTATAACAATTGACTGAAATGTCATCTCACTGACAATCAGTGATCAGTATTTATACTAGAGTGTAGGTTCTTATTCGATTACGTAAAAAAAAAAATCAAAAAAAAATCCGAAATTATGTACCATCCGAACTACTAGGACACTGCACTTTTACGGCCCGAAAATTTCAAACATTCAATCGAAATACCATCAATTAGGAACTTTTTTCATGCATTAATGTGTTTTGAGTGACAAAAATGGTATTTCTTATCAAAGAGGAAAGAAAACACAAACCTAATAGCAGGATAATGTAGTTTTACGTCAGAAATTGTCGATCTCAAAGTTGTGACAAACTGCCGACACTATGGCGACACGACGCCAGGCAAAATATTCATATTGTTTCAATTTGTGTGTAACACATTTTAATTACTTTATTGCAAGTGTTTTCATAGTTCAGAATACACATGGGGGTATTTTGTCTTGAGGACTTTGAGATCAAGTAAAATAAAATAAAAATCTTTTCTTTTTTTTTTCTTTTTTTTTAAAACAGGCCCGACGGGCTCCTTGTATGCAAAATGAGACAGGCCCGGAATGGATTACGAGGAGCCCCGGGCGTCGGGCTATCCTATTCTTGGAGCACTGTGTACATTTAAGAGTTATTAGTTCTCATGGTTTAATTATGTTAGTCGTAGAACATTTCCTAATTCAGTCACTGTATTTTTATTTTTTATTTTTTTTTTTCCCACGATCACAACGAAATTCGTAGTTGCATGCAAACTGGTCGTAGTGGGGTAAATGGAATAGAAATTCGTATAAAATACGGAAAAATCGTAGTGGTTGGCATCTCTGCACTAGTATATATATATTTGCACTATTTTTTTTGTATGTCCATCATATATTTGCACTATGGTATATCTAACATATAGTTGCACTATGATATATCTAACATATATTTGCAAAATAATATATCTAGCATATATTTGAACAATGGTATACCTAACATATATGTGCACTTTGGTATATATATGTGCACTATGGTATATATATGTGCACTATGGTATATATATATATATCACTATTGTATATATATCTGCACTATTGTATATATATTTGCACTATGGTATATATAATTTGTACTATGGTATATACAATTGCACTATTGTATATATATATATATTTATTGTATACTTTCATATTGTCCCGTTTAGTTTGCATTGCGCTAAGCGTGCAATATTCTACAATATTGCACGCATTGATATTGCACGGGAACTTTTGCTCGTGCTTGCTAAGAGCCGCGAAATAGAAATAAGGAACTACTTTCAAATAAAAATAACGGAATCCTTCCTATAGTGTCAACAAAAAAATACGTGTTTTTTTACAACCTTTTATGGCAAAAATTGATAAAATAATTCAAATGGTCACTCACCAACTGTTTTTAACGTTATCGAATGGTAAACAAACTTCCGAAAATCGCTTGATGTTTTTAATGACGTCATCCGACGTCGACGTCGTTTTCGCGCAAAATAATCATCCACACAAAATGAAACTGAATGGCAAGATAGGAATTCCATCAAAAGCTATAAAAATAACACAAATACAATGAAAAGTAATAGTCATACAATTAACATTGATCAAAAACAATATGAAAGTATACAATAAAAAGGTTATTGAATTTGTATGGCTAAATATTACTTGGAACGAGTTGTTTTGGCGCAGGACGACTCGCAAGCTCGTCGTCCTTTGCCAAAACAACTCGTTCCAAGTAATATTTAGCCATACAAATGCAATAACCTATAATATATATATATATGTTTGCACTATGGTATATATATTTGCACTATGGTCTATATATTTGCACTATGGTATATATATATATTTGCACTATTGTATATATATTTGCACTATGGTATATATATATATATATATATGTATTATTGTATATATATAGTTGCACTATAGTATATATATTTGCACTATATATTCACTATGGTATATATATTTGCACTATGGTATATATATTTGCATGATTGTATATATATTTGCACTGTGGTATATATATATATTTGCACTATTTGTATATATTTGCTCTAAGGTACATGTATTTGCACTATGGTATATATATATATTTGCACTATGGTATATATATTTGCACTATGGTATATATATTTTGCACGATTGTATATATATATATATATTTGCACTATGGTATATATATTTGCACTATGGTATATATATATATATATATATATATAGAGATTTGCACTATTTGTATAATATATTTATGTTTGCACTACACAGTATATATATTTGCACTATGGTATATATATTTGCACTATTGTATATATACTGGCACTATGGTATATATATTTGCACTATGGTATATATATTTGCACTAGGTATATGTATTAGCACAATGGTATATCCAATTTGCACATTTTTCTAATACCCACATTTATCACTCAATTTAACTAAGTCATGACAGATACACTGACATCTCCTCTCTTCCAGACAGCAAGACATTTACAGGAGATGTGAAATTACCTATTATATACAAAATAATTGTCCCCTATTTCATGTAACATGTAATTATATTCTGTTGCTTGTAAATCAACAGTGATGCAGAATACAGAAATAAAACCAAAGCAACAATTGTCTATCATTTTTACTGCTGGATGCCATTTGTCGAGAGATGTGTTGGGGAAGAATGGACCAAAAATGACCATAAAATGAACAGCCTTCAGTTTTTAATCAAACATGGGAGGGCTAAGTCCTTCACTGTGGACACCGTATAATTACAACGATTTAAACTCTGTCCATTTCTGGACTTGGCGAATGAATATGAACAGATAATTGGATGCTCTAAAAGGTGCTAAAACACAGTGATTATTGGTGATTCCATCACCAGCAAACCAACACAGGATCTCAGCTGAATTAACTGTGGCATTGACTTCATGCAGTATTACAGTTCTCTCCCTTCAACTTTCATTTTTATACTTTCTTGGTTCTGATTTCTAAGCTCTATCCTCTTGTTGTTTAGTGTCTCCTTTTTTCCCACAATGATTATGCAAATAACTATTTGGATTATCTTGTTGAAACTTTGCATACTTATCACTGGGCATTTTAACATCGACCTTGAAACTCAATTCAGCAACAATCAAGGTCCAACTATAAAACTTTATCTCATCTCCCTCAGAGGTTCCCCAATATAACCTTGTATGTTTTAACGCGATGTTAATCTTATACCAAGATGTCCAATATAACACACTCAAATTTGTACTGCTTAGACCTAAATGTCTCAACTGTTTTTGATTTACAATTCTTTACATATAATTAATATGTTCTTTCTTTTTTGTTACTTCTGACAGCTTATTTATTCCAGCTCTTTGGCACTTCCACAATTCATCATCAACTTAAGATGCTTTTGAGTGAAACAAACAACAGCAAGGAACAAGACTGACTGACTGGCATGACAGAAATTCTCTGTCAATGTCAAATAGTAAAACAATGTTGATGATGATATTGTTTGTTATAACCCTATGAAGAACCTAAATACCTGACCCTTGTCATGGTTCTCTGGTTCTTGCCAACAAAACAATATTCTGACCCCATCCGACCTTCGCTCAACAAATCCAGGGAACAATAGCCCTCAACCCCATTACGATTTTTCATGCCAGATGTGTTAACATACTATAATACATTAGAGTGACAGTGACGAGGCAGTCAGACACTCTGTAATACTGGCCTGGAGGGTCATGCCTCCAAGGGTATCAGCAGCTGTCCTCTTCATCACACAGTAAAACAAGGCCAGGTATCACTCACTGGGAGCTCCTAACTTTATTAATCTGTCTCTTTTTATCAACTACTATCTCACCAACATCAACTGTTATTATTCCTAAATCAAGCCATAATAAAAGCACCTTGTCTGGGTAATCAGCATTCATCAACACAGAAAGGGGGCGTTGCCCACTTCTGCTGATACATCAATTCATCCACACACCCGTGCTGCAGTGTGCAGACAGGCCTGATGCACGTGCAATCACGGGTGTCAAACTGACATGATTTACCACCCCTGTTTATCATATCAATGCCTTGGCATACATTAAGTGCAGATAAATACATGTTCCTGAGATTGATCCATGATTGAGAACCCAGTTTTAGGGACAATTCAGTAAACAGAGTCCCATAAAAAAGACAAAACTGTCAATGACACACCCAATCATGATCCAGCTTCAAATTTAAACCCCCATTTTTCTCATTTATGACTTAATAAAACTTGCAAATAATACTAATCCCACTTTATTACATGTATTAATTTTAAGTAGGAGCAATTGTCACTTGTAGTGGCAGTTCTGATTGTACTTTATATAATGAAAAAAAAAACAGTTGTGTTTGGGTTAGTAATAAGGTTTATAGTTCCTCTGCAGGTTTAAGACACAAAAGGTGAAGTATAACATAAAATATAATAGTATAGCAAGCCGTTATATACTCGGTTGCAAAAGAAAGTGGACACAGAGTCTTGTTTATATTTAAAAGTATAAGTTTTTTTTAGAATTAAATTGACAAATTCCAAAATGACCAAAATTTTTATCATTCCATTGCCAATATCATGTTGTCATTTGTTTTTCAATAGGTCGAATCATTAAGGGACTGTCGCTTGATAAAGAGGATAGGGTGTAAAGTAAAATATACTGAGTATATATTTGCAACTGAGTATATATTTGCGAACGAGTTTAATACATTCGATAATAAATTGGAACTCACATAAGATCATATATTGGAACTCACATAAGATCATATATTGGAACTCACATAAGATCATATATTGGAACTCACATAAGATCATATATTTACCTTTCAAAATTTGGCATAATAAAAACAAGAGAAGACTGTGCGCTGGACTTTCAAGGTCTTGTTTATTGATTGGGAACCTAGACCTACATGTTTTATATGAAGCATATTATTGATGGTTTGATGTATTTTTATAAACACTCATAATTCTTCCAGATCACCTCCAGTCTCTTTATAAGAGAATTTCTGTGAGAAAAACAAAATGATTTTTTTTTAAAAAAAAAGCTAAATTAATAAAAAATATATTAATGATCATTGCACTGTAAGAAAACTTAAATTTCTGCCAAAGAAACGATTTACAAAAACAGACAAAAGTACTTGACAATATTTCCTTACTTTTTTTTTTCAAATATAAGATCGTTGGGAACATTCAGATAAAGCCTGGTAACATATTCTAATAAATGCCATACTGGTTGTCAGCCTGGGAGATTTATGGCTATAATTGAGCCATTAAATCACAAAACATGTCCAGAGTGCCTTAATTGATTTTGACTATAGTGTCATATCAGAAACACAGCTCAATCTTCAGCAGTTATGGCTTTTTGTCCCCTGCTACTGTTTAAATGCTTCCAAATATACTTCTGTATTTTTTAGAGGAAATAATAAAGAATAACAGAATATGGATCCCTCATGTCAGCCTATCTCAGATATACTGAATGTCAGCCAATCTTAGATATACTGAAAGTCAGTCAATCTCAGATCTATTGAATATCAGCCATTCTAAGATCTATTAAATATCAGCCATTCTCAAATCTATTGAATGTCAGCCAATCTCAGATATACTGAATACCAGCCAATCTCAGATCTACTGAATGTCAGCCAATCTCAGAGCTATTGAATGTCAGCCATTCTCAGACCTATTGAATGTCAGTCAAACTCAGATATATTAAATGTCAGCCAATCTTTGATATACTGAATGTCAGCCAATCTCAGATCTATTGAATGTCAGCCAATCTCAGATCTATTGAATGTCAGCCAATCTCAGATCTATTGAATGTCAGCCAATCTTAGATATACTGAATGTCAGCCAATCTCAGAGCTATTGAATGTCAGTCAATCTCAGAGCTATTGGATGTCAGCCATTCACAGACCTATTGAATGTCAGCCAATCTTAGATATATTAAATGTCAGACAATCTTAGATATACTGAATGTCAGTTAATCTAAGAGCTATTGAATGTCAGTCAATCTCAGATCTATTGAATGTCAGCCAATCTTAGATATACTGAATGTCAGCCAATCTCAGATCTATTGAATGTCAGCCAATCTCAGATCTACTGAATGTCAGCCAATCTCCTGGCGATAGACTAATATCTCTCATGAGGAAAACACCTATCTCATATGACTAACAAGAAGACCACAAACAGTACAAGACACGCTCGTCAAAAGTTGTACCTAGTTTCAGCTTTATCGAATGACAAATGTATGAGAAGTTAACCATTGACAAATAACTTCCTCTAATTTTTATCAACAAAGGGCAATAACTCTAGCATCATTCCACCAGGACCTTCTTACCATACACACAGTTTTTACCTACCAAATATCATCTTGACTGGATGAAAACTGTAGGATCCAGAAGCATATATTATCTTCTTATTTCAATCAACAAAGGGCATATACTTCAGCAAAAGACATTGGACTGGAACCTCATGACAGTATGAACACGTACATGTTACAACGATAATACCTACAACATTTCATCTCGATTGAATAAAAAACAGCAAGATCAAGTTTCCAGAAACAAATAATTCCTCTTATTTCAATCAACAAACGGGTAACAGCTCCAGTAAAAGGCATTGTACCCCAAACCCCTAATAATATGCACATCTGCAGAATAACAGTGATGCTACCTAGCAAGTTTCATCTTGATCGGATGAAAATTGTAGGAGGAGTTATCGAGAAACCAAATCATTATGGAGTGAAAACGCCATAACATAGTATGCGTATAAAAATGGAAGTAGTAGTGATCCTTCATGAGGAATGCTCCTGTGGCATTTTCAGGAATTCTGCTGTGTGTTTTGAAGTAAAGTGGTAACAATTGCTGATTTTTGATCACAAGAGCAGCTCCACAGTTAAATAAAATCTGAATTCACCATATTTAGTATTACAGAAATGATGAAAGCAGTTACTTAACCTACTGTAACCTGTACACTTTAGTTTAAATTAGTTTATACATGTCTTTTACATCAACTGCGAAACAAGTTCTTGCAACTTCTATTAATTATACTTGATGGCTTCCTGGGTAGAACCAGTACTAAGCAATGTGGATTAATTATCTCTTGTCAAGGATAAATATCATGACCACAACAAGGAGCGAACCCACAACCTTTTGATTTTGAGTCCAATGCTCAACCACTGGACCAAACACTCCACTTCAAACCAAAGGATGACCTTTAAGGACATAATAATAATAAGACTGCATCATTCTCATGTTTCACTTTCCTTAATATCCCATGCTAGTCTAAAGAAAAAAAAACCCGTAGCAAAACATATGGAAGTCCTAATATTACATATAAAATAATTAAAACCTATACATATATATAGGTCTATATATCATTGGCATTACTGGCTGATATCAGCTACAATATCACCCATCCCAGCCCGCTTGTCATATTGCATAAATCGTGAGTTTATTCAAACTACATAAAACAGGCTGATAGGCTGAAATTGATATATATATATAACGGACAGAAATTGATATATATAATGGACAAATAAATTGATAATACTGACAATGTAAGGTGGGGAGGAAAAAAATGTGTTGATGAGAACAAACTAAGTAAAGACCCATTTTATGACAACTGGGAGTAAGGTATGGAAAAGGAAAATATGTATACTATCAAGACCACACTAATGCTGTGTACCATTGAGAGTGATTTATAAAAGCCATGTAAAGTGTTCCATAATCGATTGATGTAAAATAAATATTATACTTTTTTTTATGCATATTTATTAAATTTCTGTGGGTGAAAGATTGTGATTTCTCAGTGAAAGAATATTCATAATCGCTAAATATTAATATCTAACTCAAAACACAAGAATAACTGAGGCATGACATCAATAAAATATTGCTGACATCAATGTCACCGTCGATAACATTCAATAAAGTAAATAATTTCGATTAAAATCATGCATTAGCTGACTTAAAATTTAACGAGAAAATCGGCAGAACCAATGGATGCTCCCCAAAATGTATCCTCAACTTATCATATGGCCTTGTATCACCCAGCAGTATTCAATTTGCAGTCCCATCAGTAGTTTTGAAATTATGCTCCGGACAAGAATTCCAAGTATAAAACTACAAAGGGCAATAAGTCTAAGTTGAATGACGACATAGTTCTTGCAGACCTAATAACGTTACAGCTGGTCCCATAAGTGCTCTATCGGACTAAGGTCCGGTGAAAAAGCAGGCCAGGGTAGCACATTGACGTTATTGGCCACCAAGAAGTCGGTGGTCAATCTTGCTGAGTGTGGCCTGGCGTTATCCTGTTGGTACAGTGTAACGTTAGGGTGGTTAGCAAGGAACGGCAAAACAACTGGTTGGAGCATCTCGTCCACGTAACGTTATTAGGTCTGTGACTTTTGTTTTCCGCCTGTTGCGCTTTAGAATCGATTTAAACATTTTATTCTTTATTGAATGTTCATATTTCATATTGAAACATGTTTGTAAATGTTGTATCTAATATAATAATACGAATAATTGTGATTATTGGTTCTCATGGTATTTATATATCAATATTTAGAAGTGGATACTTTCTTATGACGGTGAGTATATATAGATAGAAAAGGCAAAAATAATGGTAGGTCACCATGATTGTTAAAATTTAAAAAAATAATTTGTAATGCCACCGTCATGTCAATCTGTCCAAAAAGTTGAACAAGTCAATAAGACATTTTTGAAGTCTAATCATTTATTTATTGGTCACAATTCTGCTAAAATTGAAAGGTAGCACCGTGGTGTAATGGTTAGCATTGCGGCTTAGTAACCCAGGGATCGCGCGTTCAATCCCAGCCAGGACCGAATTTGGGTTAATTATCGAAATATTTCAAAAGTATTTCCTACCTTACCAGTCCTTCGGATGAGACTTTAAAACCGAGGTCTGCTCGCTAAAATGCTTAGTGCAATACAGCGAGGATAAATAAACGCTTATACGCACGCAAAATTGTATTAAAGTAAAGAACATTTAATTACAATAACATTTAAAGCTCATCTTTATGTAAAACCTATATTTTTTTATAAAATCTGTTGAGACCATTACCACAATTTATGCACAAATTAGCCCATAATGATACAATTTCCTTTTTTTTTTGTATGTTCCCAATAATAGAATTTGTTTAACATTTCTAAGCACATAGTTTAACATATATAAAAACAAAATGTGCAATAAAAATGATAGGTCCCCATGCTTGTTTAGAATTTTTTTTTGAAACCTTACCCCTATGCTAAAAGGCCAACTTTTGTATGAAATTATATAGAAATGGTATCTTTTTCTTTTTTGTTATGTTCCTAATAACAGAATTTGTTCAAACTTCCTAGGCACTTATTTGAACATATATTTAGACAATATATGCAATTAAATTTATAGGTCACCATGCATATTGAGATTTAAGATTGGTTTTTGGAATCGTACCATTATGCTTAATTTTTTTTAAATTTGTTAGAATTTTTACAAAATGCTATATTTTTCCTATTTTATGTATCTAATAATAGGCCTTTATTTAAATAAAGACAATAAAAAAAAATAAAATAAAAATTAAATGAAAAAAAAAATAAAAAAAAAAAAAGAAAAGAAAAAAGAAAAGAAAAAACAAACAAGAGGTCAATGACCTTGAAGCTCTACTGATTGATTTTGATTTCAGGAAGTAGTTGCTACAAACTTGTTTTTTGAAAAATTATTTTTAGCCGTGGCTGCCATCTTGAATTTCCGGCTGACCTGAAATTTTGCTAGGATCAATTAGACATCAAGAGCAACATTCCTGTGAAGTTTCATGAAAATCCGTCAAGTAGTTTCAGAGGAGTAGTCGCTACAAGTTTTCATTATATAACTCTATCTATGTAAACAAAGATGGCCGCTGACAGCCATGTTTAACATCAAATCAAAACGATTTTTGACAAGGACAAACATCATGTCATGCTGATCATTTTAGAAAAAGTCCCATATCAATATCACTTATAGTTTTCAAGAAGTAGTCGCTACAAACCTGTATTTTGAAAATCTGTTTTTAGCCATGGCGGCCATCTCGAATTTCCGGCAGACCTGAAATTTTGCTAGGATCAATTAGACATCAAGAGCAACATTCCTATGAAGTTTCATGAAAATCCGTCAGGTAGTTTCAGAGGAGTAGTCGCTACAAGTTTTCATTATATAACTCTATGTAAACAAAGATGGCCACTGGCAGCCATGTTAAACGTCGAATCAAAATAATGTTCGACTCAGATAACCATCATGTCATGCTGATCATTTTAGAATAAGTCCCATATCAATATCACTTATAGTTTTCAAGAAGTAGTCGCTACAAACTTATTTTTTAAAAATCTATTTTTAGCTGTGGCGGCCATCTTGAATTTCTGGCCGATCTGAAATTTTGCTAGGATCAATAAGACATTAAGAGCAACATTCCTGTAAAGTTTTATGAAAATCCGGCAAATAGTTTCAGAGGAGTAGTCGTTACAAGTTTTTACTATATAACTCTATGTAAACAAAGATGGCCGCTGGCAGCCATGTTTAACGTCGAATCAAAATGATTTTTGACAAGGACCAACATCATGTCATGCTGATCATTTTAGAAAAAGTCCAATATCAATATCACTTACAGTTTTCAAGAAGTAGTCGCTACAAACTTATTTTTTAAAAACATATTTTTAGATTTGGTGGCCATCTTGGATTTCACATCAACATGAATTTTTGCTAGGATCAACTAGACATCATGGGCAACATTTCTGTAAAGTTTCATGAAAATTCATTCAGTAGTTTCAGAGAAGTAGTCGCTATAAAAATAAGTTTACGCACAGACAGACGGACGGACGACGGACACCGCACCACAGCATAAGCTCTGCTGATCTCTGATCAGTAGAGCTAAAAATACAACTAGATATCAAAAGCAACATTCCTGTAAATTTGTAGGAAAATCCATCCAATAGTTTTAGAAGAGAAGTCGCCCAAAGAAGCTGCGCATGGAAAACTACCGAAAATGCCTTTAAGTAACTATTTCAAAAATATTTTCCCTGAGAATACATATTTACAAGACATGACCCTTAGTATTCCAAATTGGCAAGAAACATACTTAGTAGAGATCAAGTTCAGTGGAATTCTAAAAACAGTAAATCTAAACTAGAACTGTCGCCGAGGCGGACAAATACCCCCCCCTGGCAACTTGTTGTGGGGAGGGTAAACATACAAAACTTTGTTCCTATAAGATACATAGATGTATATTATAGAGAAAAAGCCGGAACAAGAATTTTCTATTTGACTACCAAGTATGAAATGCAATAAAAAAACAAAGGGCCATAACTCCGTGGACAATTATTAAACTGGAATATCATGATAGTATGCAAATCTCCACTTGACATTGATTGATACTTTCTAGCAAGTTTTAATAAATTCTAACAAGGAGTTTTAGAGAAATAGCCCGGACAAGTATTTTGTATTATATATATATATTAGAAATACAAAGGGCCATAACTCAGCAGAAAATTATCGAACCGGAACGTCACGACAATATGCACATCTTCACTTGATAATGATGCTTTGTAGCAAGTTTCACGAAATTATATTATGGGGTTTTAGAGAAATAGCCCGAACAAGAATTTTCTATTTGACTACCAAACTTGTATGAAATGCATTAAAAATGCAAAGGGCCATAACTCAGTGGAAAATTATTGAACCGGAACGACATGATAGTATGCACATCTCCACTTGATATTGATACTTCCTAGCAAGTTTCGCGAAATTCTAAGAATGAGTTACTGAGAAATAGTCCAGACAAGAATTGCGTCTACGGACAGGTATTTAAACTACAAAGGGCCACTCTGTGGAAAAATATCGAACCGGAACGTCATCATAGTATGCGCATGTCCACTCGATACTGATACTTCCTAGCAAGAATAGCGTCTACGGACAAGGTGATTCCAGTATACACACCCTCCCCACCCCCACCCACACTTTGCTTTGCCGGGGGGAAAGTATAGTCGATCAAAATTGTTCATTTCAAATGAACAAATGCACATTTTGAAAAAATAAATAGATTTCCTTTTCTTATCTGTATACACATTAAACTACTCAGAATTTATAGACAGATTTTATTATCATATAACCAGAGCGGATACTTCAAGTATATAAAGCGACCCAATCCTAAATGACATTAAATTAAAATAAATCACCCTTTTCAAAATCATTTTCATGTTTATGTATGTTGTTTCCTTTTTCACATTACATTTCTGTCATAGAATGTTACAAATCACTGCAGCTATCCTAACACAACACAACCCAGAGATAAAATGATAAGACATAGTATCATCTCAAAACATTTGACAGGATGGGTATATAATAATTTAATACATAATGTACAACCATGTTTTAAAGTGCCATACATGGCTGACACCATAGATAAATCATGCGTTATTATAAAAACACATTAATATATGCCGTCTGCTTCATCATCCAGGGTTTCTAATTCTCTGGACGCCATTCTAGCTATAAATCTCTCAATATAACAAGAAACTGCATACCCTGTTTTAAATTACTACTGTTTCACAGAGTATAAGTGAAATCACTTTTTTACAATGATTGAATGTCTTTTAAATAATCTGACTACAAAAGCTAAATGTCAGCTGTTGTAACAACTAATTTCTAACACAAGCATATAGACAACAAGATAAACCAGGAAGTCAAGTCAAGAAGGAGCATTCATGCAGACAAGGTTATACTGTTGTTATAAGAACAAGAATGGCAATAAATGAGAAGAAATCGCCAGACTGGTTTCCCATCTCCAATTTATATTGCTTCTTTCCTGGATGTTTCACGAAAATCCATTGAAAACAAGAGGCCCAAGAGGGCCAGAATCACTCTACTGGCTATATGGAGTCTTTGATGGGGAACATGACAACAACATGCGTAACTAGACTTCGTACTGATCATTCCTGCCAAGTTTCACTTAAATCCAGCCATGGGTTCAGGAAAAATTGTCTGGATAAAGTTTGTGTATATTAGGCCATAACTCATTCAACCAGAACACAGCGATGATAGGCGCAACTAGGCTTGGTACTCATCTTCCCTGCCAAAATTTGTTGAAATTCGGCCAGGAGTTCAGAAGAGACTAGTCTGGATAAAGTTTGTGTATGAAAACCTTTATGGGCTATAATGACCCAAAAATCGTGCAACTGGGACACGGCGATGACATGAACAACTAGGCCTGGAACTGATCATCCCTGCGAAGTTTCACTGAAATCCGGCCAGGGGTTCAGGAGAACAGTTGAGCAGACGGCTGTCATGGTACAAGTTCAAAAGGGAATATACCCATCTACATTATTGTTGGTTTTCTTTCCTGAGTGTCAGGAAAATAAGCTTAAAAGTTTAGGATGCACAGGGTGCACAGGGCGGTCAAGGTAAATATGTTAGAAGTACAAACAAGAGCAAAAAGTGTAAAAAATCAACCAAATGAATGCTGCAATAATATGCAATAATGTGCCCATCTACATTTTATACTGCCATTTTTCTGTCTGCTGAGAACGGTTAACAGTACGGAGGTTTAGCAGACAAGGTTTGTTTGTTTGGTGTTTAACGCTATATTTCAGCACATTTTAGGCTATATATGATGGTCAATTTATTCTTTGGTAGAACCAGTACTATATACCTCCCACCTCCCATAAGAATCAACACTTTCTCACTTAAAAGTCGAGCTCCCAGAGGGTTTCGAACCCACATCGGTGAGAGACGAGAAGTTTTCAAACACAGCGTCTTTACCCTCTCGACCAAAAAGACAAGGCTGTCATATGCCCAAACAAGGACATTAACTCTGTAAATAGTCATCCAACTGGAATGCCGTGATAAAGGTTTGTTTTTTCAGACATAGGTCACAATTTGAAATAAATAAAACATTACATATTTTGAAAAAGTTTGATCACAATTAAAATAATGAAAACTGACAAATATGGTTCAATCTAGGCCGTCTAAGAACTTCATAAATTTAGATTAAGATACTAATGATATACCAAACACTGCTGTATAGCCAATTTGACCAATTCAAGGGTCATAACTCAGCCAGGGTCGGACCTGATTTGTACAATGTTTTTATCAAGATTTTATGAAAACATCATCATCATCATCATCATCATCATCATCATCATCATCATCCCCACTATCACCACCATCATTATTATCATTATTATCATCTGATTTATTATAACACTTGAGTTTTTTCAGCCAATGAGAAATCCCAATGACTCATTTACATCCATGACTGCTTCCACATATTATGGTATCTCAACGACCACTTTCAGATGCAACATTTTTTGCGAAATAAGGGTGTTCCAACACATAACGGCAAGTCAATAGGCGTTATATTTCCATCATACCTTGATGACAAAGATCTTGTCATGACAGTCACTGGGAATTTATTGATGAATATCTTATACAAAATGACATGATTGAAAACACATGCCCTTATATGGCACCCTAGGGAGATTAGGGTAAAATCTAACAAAATTCACACAAAAGTGCCATATAGTGCACATTTGGAAACAGCAAATAATGTTACTGTAATCTCTGAATCAGAGAATTCTCATTATGACTACTAATTCCTAGAAATGTGTGCTAATTTGTACAAATTCATGCCTCTGGAATTGCAGAAGATAATTGCTCTATAATAAGCGCTATGTGATGGCCTATGTGATGGTCAAAATGTAACTTTTGAGTTTCACTCATAATAATTAGGTGATGTTTATAATGCTATACAGATTATAACGCATATATCATCCAGACACTTATTAATCTATGTATATCATCCAGACATGTATCAATATATGTATATCATCCAGACACTTATTAATCAATGTATATCATCCAGACATTCAACAATATATGTATATCATCCAGACACTCAACAATATATGTATATCATCCAGGCACTTATAAGTCTGAATGGTTGAAGACGTTGCTTGTAAATCTTCGCCTCTCCCCGCTGAGGGTTCGAATCCCACTGGGAGCTCGACTTGTAGGAAATGTTGATTCTTACGAATGGCGGAAGGTGTACAGTACTGGTTCTACCCCGGAAAAGTGGGTGGTCTGCCTCCACCACAAGAAATTGACCGTCATATATAACCTTACATGTATTGAAAATGATGTAAAACACCATACAAACAAAACAAACAAACAAACAAACCAACTTATCAGTCTATGTATATCATCCATTAATAATATATGTATATCATCCAGTTGATGTGTATAATCCAGACACATATCAGTAAGTGTATATCATCTGGACACTTATCAGTCAATGTAGATCATCCAGACACATATTAATCTATGTATATCATGCAGACACTTATCATTCAATGTATCATCCAGACACTTATCAATCAATTTATATCATCCAGACACTTATCAATGTATATCATCCAGACACTTATCAGTAAATTTTATCATCCAGGAACTTATCAATGTATATCATCCAGACACTTATCAATGTATATCATCCAGACACTTATCAGTCAATATGTATCATCCAGACACTTATCTATGTATATCATCCAGACACTTATCAATGTATATCATCCAGACACTTATCAATGTATATCATCCAGACACTTATCAGTCAATATACAATTATCAGTCTATGTATATCATCAAGACACTTATCGTTATATGTATATCTGGACATTTACTAATCTATGAATATCATCCGGACACTTATCAGTCTATGCATATCATCCAGACACTTACCAATATATGGATATCATCCAGACACTTATCAATATATGCATATCATCCAGACACTTATCAATATATGTATATCATCCAGACACTTATCAGTCTATGAAAATCATTCAGACACTTATCAGTCTATGTATATCATCCAGACACTTATCAATCTATGTATATCATCCAGACACTTATCAGTATATGTATATCATCCAGACACTTATCAATATATGTATATCACTCAGACACTTATCAGACTATGAATATCATTCAGACATTTATCAGTCTATGTATATCATCCAGACACTTATCAGTATATGTATATCATCCAGACACTTATCAATCTATGTATATCACCCAGACACTTATCAATCTATGTATATCATCCAGACACTTATCAATCTATGTATATCATCCAGACACTTATCAGTATATGTATATCATCCAGACACTTATCAATATATGTATATCACCCAGACACTTATCAGTATATGCATATCATGCAATCACTATTCAGTCAATGTATATCATCCAGACACTTATCAATATATGTATATCATCCAGACACTTATCAATATATGTATATCATCCAGACACTTATCAATCTATGTACTCATCCAGACACTTATCAGTATATGTTTATCATCCAGACACTTATCAATATATCTATATCATCCAGACACTTATCAATATATCTATATCATCCAGACACTTATCAGTATATGTTTATCATCCAGACACTTATCAGTATATGTATATCATCCAGACACTTATCAATCTACGTATATCATCCACACTTATCGATATATGTATATCATCCACACTTATCAATATATGTATATCATCCAGACACTTATCAATATATGCATATCATCCAGACACTTATCAATCTAAATATATCACCCAGACACTTATCAATATATCTATATCATCCAGCAACTTATCAATCTATGTATATCATCCTCACTAATCAATATATGTATATCATCCAGACACTTATCAATCTAAATATATCACCCAGACACTTATCAATATATCTATATCATCCAGCAACTTATCAATCTATGTATATCATCCAGACACTTATCAATATATGTATATCATTCAGACACATATCAATATATGTATATCATCCAGACACTTATCAATCTAAATATATCATCCAGACACTTATCAATCTATGTATATCATCCAGACACTTATCAATATATGTATATCATCCAGCCACTGATCAATATATGTATATCATCCAGACACTTATCAATATATGTATATCACCCATACTAATCAATATATGTATATCATCCAGACACTTATCAATCTATGCATATCATCCATACTAATCAATATATGTATATCACCCATACTAACCAGTATATGTATATCATCCAGACACTTAGCATGTTTAACTATAACTATACAATGTGGACAGTGGGTTTCTGAATCACAGATACAGTGCAAGTTGTATTTTGTACAGGCCACCAAGGAGGGAAAGAGAAGAAGGATTATATATAAACCATTGATGCAATCATTCAAGGGTTTGTGCATAACAGACCCAGGAATGGATCTCTGGACTTAGAACCAGACACTCAATTTACTGATAAGTTAAAGAGTAACATATAAACCATTCAATGATATCATTCTCAGGGTTAACTCAGTTACCAAATCAGATGTATAATATATTTAATGATGAATTTTTGTGTGTGAATATTACCTGAAATATAAATTATAAATAAGGCCTTCAGTCAGCTTAGCAATGTTTTGCCTCACCACAATACCACCCTTCAATCTTTATTTTTCGGTCTTACTCACCCCTTTATTTACTATTCTCTCACCTGTCGTACCTTGATTGATTTATAATCGTCAAGTAATGTCACCAGTTTTAACAAAATCGTCAACCATACACCCCCTACAAGGCCATGTTTAAAAAGCACTTTGTCAAACTTCTCAATTTGACAGGAAAATAAATATTGGACATTAAATGTGTCCTGTTTTAAATAACATGTGCCAATAGGAACATTCAAGCGACCAAATGTCTTTTGATGGGAGAAAAACTCAATCAGCTGATCATTTTAAAGTAGATTTTTTTATTTATATTTTCAATCTTACATAATTGGAACTTTTCTATTGAGCATTTCTATAAGTTGAAGCATAAATTATAGCTGATGGCACAACATGCGCTCGACTTGTGACAGCAACACTAAACATGGGACAGGGTTTTCCATGGAGCTTGGATTTCCTGATCAGCTTCTCTGTAGTTTCTCGAATCTCTCCTTGCACCTTATTGAAGTAAAAATGGACATTTTAGTGAATGTCGACACTCTTTATTTCATATGCAACGCCTATCTGACAACTTAGACAACTTACATGGTGAAGACATCACAGTGCATCAACACGCTGACAGGAAGTTGTTACCACACTTAATTTACGGCAGTTTCACACTTGCACAATTCCTACAATTTATGCAGATTTTGTTTACATTTTATAGGAAAACTTCCACTTAATGATTCACTCAGTAAACAGGAGAATAATTAAACCCATTAGAAAAGACGTCACATGCACTTAAAATTTCATTAGCTAAACGGATTGTCTGCTCCCAATTATGTATTATGTTATTAAACTAAATTAAACATCATAATGTGTATTATCCTTTCAGTAGATGTCACATTAAACGTTCATTACTTGGGAGAAAATCTGTTTTTACTGCTACAGTTCATAAAACATGGTAATGTAAACAAACAAAAAAATAGATTTATTTCTGCTTCATACAAAAAAGAAAAAAAGAAAGGGGTTATACAGATATAAACACAAACAAGTCACTAATTAATGATGTTATTCATTATTTAATGTTATGATGAACAACTTTTTTGTTGCATTCGACAGATTAATAACCCATTGAATATTTTTTACTGTTTCTACTGCATTGATACACCACTAGAACTTCTATACTGTACTGCCTTGATCTTACTACTTTAAAATTTGGAATGACCCCTTCTCCTTTACACTGCTTTGTATATTTGGAACAACCAATTCTCCTTTACACTGCTTTGATCTGACCACCTAAACATTTGGAATGACCCCTTCTCCTTTACACTGCTTTGTATATTTGGAACAACCAATTCTCCTTTACACTGCTTTGATCTGACCACCTAAACATTTGGAATGACCCCTTCTCCTTTACACTGCTTTGTATATTTGGAACAACCAATTCTCCTTTACACTGCTTTGACACTGCTTGATGTATCTAAGGTGGCAGTGTAATACCACCGAGACACAAATAGAAGTGTTGCAGAGTGCAATCATTGCAGCTGTCAAATACAAATCACCTCCAATTACACCTGTCGCTCTTCCCTGTCACTATTTATTCAATAGCTTCACAAACTTATCCAAATAAGAAATGACAACATTGACAGCTCATGTCGACAGTACTGGCACTCTCACCAGTTCTGTCTAGCTCCTTTACACTCATATCTTGATTATTAGCCACTGTGATTTTTCCTCAGATTTGTTTTATAGTCCTATTTTGAATGTGACAAAGCTCAGCCTGGATTACACACACTCCATGTCTTGGCTCCAAAAAGAAGTAGCCTATAATCTTGAGTTCAACTTTCTGGTACTAATGTAAAGTGAACATTTTCCTTCTTCATACAGTTCTGACATATATATGGATGTAACAGTTATATGGATTTAACAGTATCTTTCCTGAAAAAAAATAATTGTACCAACAAGGTCCATTAGGGCCATTAGGTTCAATATTGTAGCAACAGGGCCCATTAGGGCCAATATTGTATTATTAAGATCCATTAGGGCCATTAGGTTCAATATTGTATCAACAAGGTCCATTAGGGCCATTAGGTTCAATATTGTATCAACAAGGTCCATTAGGGCCATTAGGTTCAATAGTGTAGCAACAGGGCCCATTAGGGCCAATATTGTATCAACAAGGCCCATTAGGGCCATTAGGTTCAATATTGTATCAACAAGGTCCATTAGGGCCATTAGGTTCAATAGTGTAGCAACAGGGCCCATAAGGGCCATTAGGTTCAATAGTGTAGCAACAGGGCCCATTAGATTCAATATTGTAGCAACAGGGCCCATTAGGGCCAATATTGTATCATTAAGATCAATTAGGGCCATTAGGTTCAATATTGTATCAACAAGGTCCATTAGGGCCATTAGGTTCAATAGTGTAGCAACAGGGCCCATAAGGGCCATTAGGTTCAATAGTGTAGCAACAGGGCCCATTAGGTTCAATATTGTAGCAACAGGGCCCATTAGGGCCAATATTGTATCATTAAGATCAATTAGGGCCATTAGGTTCAATATTGTATCAACAAGGCCCATTAGGGCCATTAGGTTCAATATTGTAGCAACAAGGCCCATTAGGGCCAATATTGTATCAACAAGGCCCTTTAGGGCCAATATTGTTTCAACAAGGCCCATTAGGGCCATTAGGTTCAATATTGTAGCAACAAGGCCCATTAGTTCAATATTGTATCAACAAGGCCCATTAGTTCAATATTGTAGCAACAAGGCCCATTAGGGCCAATACTGTATCAACATGGCCCATTAGTTGTAGCAACAAGGCCCATTAGGGCCAATATTATAGCAACAAGGCCCATTAGTTCAATATTGTATTAACAAGGCCCATTAGGTGGCATATTGTATCAACGAGGCCCATTAGGGCCAATATTGTATCAACAAGGCCCATTAGGGCCAATATTGTAGCAACAAGGCCCATTAGTTAAATATTGTATCAACAAGGCCCATTAGTTCAATATTGTATCAACAAGGCCCATTAGGGCCAATATTGTAGCAACAAGGCCCATTAGGGCCAATATTGTATCAACAAGGCCCATTAGTTCAATATTGTAGCAACAAGGCCCATTAGGGCCAATATTGTATCAACAAGGCCCATTAGTTCAATATTGTAGCAATAAGGCCCATTAGTTCAATATTGTATCAACAAGGCCCATTAGGGCCAATATTGTAGCAACAAGGCCCATTAGGGCCAATATTGTATCAACAAGGCCCATTAGTTCAATATTGTAGCAACAAGGCACATTAGGGCCAATATTGTAGCAAATAGGCCCATTTGGGCCAATATTGTATCAACAAGGCCTAATCATTAGTTCAATATTGTAGCAACAAGGCTCATTAGGGCCAATATTGTAGCAACAAGGCCCATTAGTTCAATATTGTATCAACAAGGCCCATTAGTTCAATATTGTATCAACAAGGCCCATTAGGTTCAATAGTGTATCAACAAGGCCCATTAGGGCCATTAGGTTCAATATTGTAGCAACAAGGCCCATTAGGGCCAATATTGTAGCAACAAGGCCCATTAGTTCAATATTGTATCAACGCGTCCATTAGTTCAATATTGTATCAATAAGGCCCATTAGGGCCAATATTGTATCAACAAGGCCCATTAGGACCAATTGCCCATTCATGTTTTAGGATTGGACAGATACAAGAATTTTCTCAATTCATGAAAAGTACTGGAGCTTTTAAACAAAGCATGGTTTAGGATGGTGGCAGGTGCGCTTAAGGGGCTACTGCAGTATGGAGTTGTTCTTTTAATCGGTTAAAAGTAGTTTTACAAAAAAATAGTGTAAAGTGCACTTATATTCAGTGATTCTGAAACAGGATTAATTTAGAAACACAGCTGACTGGTGTATTATGACATTGTTCAATGAAAATATAATGTTATATCAGTCATCCAATCAGAATGAGTGTTTTGTCTGAACCTTGTTAAAATTACACGTATAAATATATATATATATACATATTATTATTATTATTATATTACCATATATTGATCATAACCTACTAAAGTGGCCATCCATGGTCATCTAAAGTAACTATTAGTTGTAATACTCACGACTGAGACCCCCCACCCACACACACAGTGGCCATCCATGGTCATCTAAAGTAACTATTAGTTGTAATACTCACGACTGAGACCCCCCACCCACACACACACCACCATGGTCATCTAAAGTAACTATTAGTTGTAATACTCACGACTGAGACCCCCCACCCACACACACACCACCATGGTCATCTAAAGTAACTATTAGTTGTAATACTCACGACTGAGACCCCCCACCCACACACACACTACCATGGTCATCTAAAGTAACTATTAGTTGTAATACTCACGACTGAGACCCCCCCCCCCCACCCACACACACCACCACCGACTATAAATAGACTCAAAATAAATGGGCATTCATGGGCATTCTTACATTTACCTGCAAAATTGCCACCTAGATAACATATCCAATAAGCATACCTGGCATTGAGGAGATCCATGACCTTATTAAATAGCATCACAACATAAAACATACATGTCTCACCTTTCATTATAGCAATTAATCAACATTTCCCAGAAACTCCTGCTTCTTTTAATCAATATCGGTTTGCAGTCAGTAAGTAATCCTGATTTGCATTGCATCCAAACATCTAAGTGACACTGATGTTGCACCAAAAACGTCTATGCGACACTGATGTGACCACAGAGATGTGTATGTTCTTAATGATACCACACTCTCACTATCATACTATAATATAACAGTATTTCACTGTCCTAGTGAGCCAGGTATTACCCATGAGGCATATTCAAATTATAAAGTTGTCAATTTGAAAACTTCAAAGCTATCTGATACCTCACCTGTACAAAACCTGTCAATCAATTTAATCGGCAACCATTGTGGGGGCATCTGTTAAGTTTCAGTAATACCAATTTTGTCATAATTGGGGAAGCAGCTGAATGCAGTCACACAGTACATGTCAGTAAAATTAGTTTACTAAATAAGTGGGATTTAATCTGACAAAAATGAGATCATTTATTTATAATAAACTAGCATAAAAAGATAAGATTTGTTTTGTCTCTTTCTTCTTCTTTCATAATTAGAAAGCTTTCCATTGTTAGCATTATCAGAATGGTAAATGTTTGCTTTTTCAATTCTCAACAATTCTTGCTTTCTTCTATAAGTCACATGTTTTTGTATCTGTTTCTTAAATTCAAATCAATACCCAGTCACAGATGCTGCACGATTCATACATGGCAATGTACATGTATGTGGAAAATAGAAAAAAAAAATCTTCTATTTTAGAACATGGAATAAGTTCGACCCATGTGTGTTTCCACTTACCATAATTGGTTAATTTTAAAATTAACTTTTGTTGATAATATTTTCAAGAAGTTAGTCGATGACAACCATATCCCCCGCTGAAGAACTTTTTTGCGTAAAAGGAGTAAATTTTATGTGAAAGCTTTACATTTGAAAAAGTTCAAAATCCTGTTATAAGATACTTCCAACCAAGTTTCATGAAAATTAGATGAAAATGGTAGGAGTTGAATGGAGTCTGTAACTCCACCAAATCCATTCAACCGGAAAGCTCTGCTAATATGCACCACTAGACATCATACTGATTCTAAATACCAAGTTTCACGAAAAATCAGATTGAAAAATGTAGGAGGAGGTTAGTTGAAACACTTGAAAAACATTGAACATTGAAGTCATGTACATCCACCAGAAATCATTTAACCAGAATGCCCTGACCATAAGAAATCATTAAACCAAAATACCCTGACCATAAGAAATCATTAAACCAAAATACCCTGACCATAAGAAATCATTCAACCAGAATGTCTTGACAATAAGAAATCATTCAACCAGAATGTCCTGACCATAAGAAATCATTAAACCAAAATACCCTGACCATAAGAAATCATTAAACCAAAATACCCTGACCATAAGAAATCAGAATGTCCTGACCATAAGAAATCATTCAACCAAAATGTCCTGACCATAAGAAATCATTAAACTAAAATACCCTGACCATAAGAAATCATTAAACCAAAATACCCTGACCATAAGAAATCAGAATGTCCTGACCATAAGAAATCATTCAACCAAAATGTCCTGGCCATAAGAAATCATTCAACCAGAATGCCCTGACCATAAGAAATCATTCAACCAGAATGCCCTGACCATAAGAAATCATTCAACCAGAACGCCCTGACCATAAGAAATCATTAAACCAGAATGCCCCGACCATAAGAAATCATTCAACCAGAATGCCCTGACCATAAGAAATCATTTAACCAGAATGCCCCGACCATAAGAAATCATTTAACCAGAATGCTCCGACCATAAGAAATCATTCAACCAGAATGCCCTGACCATAAGAAATCATTCAACCAGAATGCCCTGACCATAAGAAATCAGAATGTCCTGACCATAAGAAATCATTCAACCAGAATGTCCTGACCATAAGAAATCATTAAACCAAAATACCCTGACCATAAGAAATCATTAAACCAAAATACCCTGACCATAAGAAATCAGAATGTCCTGACCATAAGAAATCATTCAACCAGAATGTCCTGGCCATAAGAAATCATTCAACCAGAATGCCCTGACCATAAGAAATCATTCAACCAGAATGTCCTGACCATAAGAAATCATTCAACCAGAACGCCCTGACCATAATAAATCTTTAAACCAGAATGCCCCGACCATACGAAATCATTCAACCAGAATGCCCTGACCATAAGAAATCATTCAACCAGAATGCCCTGACCATAAGAAATCATTTAACCAGAATGCCCCGACCATAAGAAATCATTCAACCAGAATGCCCTGACCATAAGAAATCATTCAACCAGAATGCCCTGACCATAAGAAATCATTCAACCAGAATGTCCTGACCATAAGAAATCATTCAACCAGAACGCCCTGACCATAATAAATCTTTAAACCAGAATGCCCCGACCATACGAAATCATTCAACCAGAATGCCCTGACCATAAGAAATCATTCAACCAGAATGCCCTGACCATAAGAAATCATTTAACCAGAATGCCCCGACCATAAGAAATCATTCAACCAGAATGCCCTGACCATAAGAAATCATTCAACCAGAATGCCCTGACCATAAGAAATCAGAATGTCCTGACCATAAGAAATCATTAAACCAAAATACCCCGACCATAAGAAATCAGAATGTCCTGACCATAAGAAATCATTCAACCAGAATGCTCTGACCATAAGAAATCATTCAACCAGAATGCCCTGACCATAAGAAATCATTCAACCAGAATGCCCTGACCATAAGAAATCATTCAACCAGAATGCCCTGACCATAAGAAATCATTAATCCAGAATGTCCTGACCATAAGAAATCATTCAACCAGAATGCCCTGACCATAAGAAATCATTTAACCAGAATGCCCTGACCATAAGAAATCATTCAACCAGAATGTCCTGACCATAAGAAATCATTCAACCAGAATGCCCTGACCATAAGAAATCATTTAACCAGAATGCCCTGACCATAAGAAATCATTTAAACAGAATGCCCTGACCATAAGAAATCATTTAACCAGAATGTCCTGACCATAAGAAATCATTCAACCAGAATGTCCTGACAATAATACGCTATTAGACATCATACCAATACTTCCTACCAAGTTCAATGAAAATCCATCAAGTAGTTTCAGAGGAGTAGTCAATACAAGTTTTTCCTATATAACTCTATGTAAGATCATCCACTGGCGGCCATGTTTGACATCAAATCGAAATGAATTTTGGTTTGGACCAACTACATGTCATGCCAGTCATTTTGGTAAAGGTTCCAGATCAATATCACTTATGGTTTTTGAGAAGTAGTCACCACAAACTTGTTTTTTAAAAATCTGTTTTTATGAAAATCCATCCATTAGTTTCAGAGTAGTAGTCGCTACGAGTATTTACTATATAACTCTAGTTAAACAAATATGGCCACTGCAGCCATGTTTAACGTTGAATCAAAATGATTTTTGACAAGGACCAACATCATGTCATGCTGATCTCTTCAAAAAATGTGCCATATCAATATCACTTACAGTTTTCAAGAAGTAGTCACTACAAACTATCTTTTTTAAATCTATTTTAGCTTTGATTGCCATCTTGGATTTCACATCAATGTGAATTTTTGCTAGGATGAACTAGACATTATGGGCAACATTCCTGTAAAGTTTCATGAAAATCCATTTATTAGTTTCCGAGGATAAGTAGAGCTAATAATGGTTATAAAGAAGACTTTCTATCCAATCAAAATATGGATTGTACAGTTTATTTATATATGCTTCTTATACCATGTCGAGATGACTGCATGGAAACATGTCATATAAAGAGAGAAACTGGTTAAATAATTTGTGTATGGTAAATCAGCAAACAGTTTTTATTATTTATTTATTTTACTATTGCAATTACTTTGTGGAATTTTTAGAATATTTAGAATTTAAATGTTCAGATACACACATTAAAACCATCCTTCTACAATGTTCAACATAGACAATGACATTTATGGTTGACAATAGTCTTCAGGGAAACCATCAAATTATGATAATCATCAAATTTCACATAGCAAACCCTGACAAGACATAAATGATAGTTAGATAACGCATGATTGATGTGGCCAGTAAGACAACAAACTTACAGGAGATCTAACATGTGCTACACAGTACAACGTCAATCCCATCATTAGCTTTAAAAGCCTAGGGGTGCTAATTATTGACATAACAATAAACAGGTGTAGATATAATGGAAAACTAATTATTAAAATAATGTACAACAACCATGAACTATGTCATGTGTTCATTGAAATTGTTTTCAATTTAAATGAAACAGATGCCAAAAAAGATCTTGTACTAGATAAATAAAACAATAATTATTGTCAAATATACATTTTTACAATTCCAACTTTTTTCCTATGTAAATAAATGATTTTTCTTAGATTAATAATCCTACAGAAGAAGTGATTTTTTTTCTAAATGCTATATAAGGCGACTTTTTTTTTCTTGGTTTACAGATCCGCCGACCCCAATTTTCGAGAGATTGGAAAAAAAAAAAAAATTTGAACATCTGTGTTTTTTTTCACCGCCGGCTGCATTTCAACGCCAGATGAAGAAAAAAAAAGAAAAAATTTGAATTGGTGAAACAATTTTCTAGTATACAATAATAATACCACGTCAAACAACAGCATATATCTATCAAAACATCGAAATTTCGAACGCAAACGACGCGCGATCACTATCCGCCATTTCCTTGTATGAGGAACATAGAGTAGTCTCCCTTGTTCACCAAGGTAACTTGATTATAACACATCCGGGCACTCCATCCGGGCGTGAATACAAAAATTTCATCATTGGGAATATTAAAAGAATATTCAACGATTTAAATACATGTTGTGTTGTCTTCTGTCTTTGTGTTGTATAAACTTACGGTTTTATACGAGAAACATGGTCACCATGTTTGAAATTTGTACTTAGAAACAGATTAAAAAAAAGTCTTTTTCTTTTTCCCTTCCGACCAAGCGTAAAAAAATAAGAAAAAATCTGTAAACCAAGAAGAAAAAAAAAATGTGGCCTAACAGGATATAGTATAATATAGATAGCCATAGTTCAAAAGCCTAAACCATCAACATCAAACAGGTAAACAAATAATATCTAAAGATTGCAAAACTAAAAAAATATACTCAGTTCTCTTTTTTACACTTTAATCCAATGAGTGTTTAATGAGTGTTATCAATTGAGGATTAAAGTGTAAAAAAGAGAACTGAGTGTTATCAATTGATCTTTTATTTAATTTTGGATTTATAAACCTAATATTTTAATAAAATATAAACTTTAAGAATAAGACCTTAAAATGTAGTCATCTTTAAATATTTTGTTTCAGTTCATTGAGATGAAAAACAATTCAGAACAAACACCGAACACATATAAAACTATCAAACCTGTCATTAACACCTGTCCCATGAAGCCTAGTCCAATTTCTCGCAACCGCAACTTCCGATATTTGATCAACAAGCTTCCGACCATTTCTTCAAATTGTTGACACAACGCGCATAGGTACAACAACAAACTAAAGCTGACCATACTCTCAAACTGTTTGTTTCAATCCTTCATTTACTGATGATAAATTACTGTCATATTAGTGAAAGTCCCATGACAAACCCCCACATTGGCTTACCTCAGGTGATGTGAGTTATAATGAAATGTATAACCTTGTTTTTTTGGTCATTATTTTCGGATGTGATGGATCACAAAAAGCTAAGAAAATAAAGCAACATATTTAATACATACAAAACTAATACAGTATTTCAAACACAACTGTTAACAAGAGGACTTGAAGAGTACAATGTTCTACTGGACTAATCTAAAACTAGAACTGTCTCCATAGGACACGGATGCCCCCACTAAGGTCATTATACCATAGCATTTTTGATAATGAACATAAACACTGATCAACACATTCAACTTTTTAATAGAAGAACTGAAATGGAGGAAGTTGTAGATGAAATCTCGTTTTTATGCATCTATTTTGACTAAGTCAAGGGCCATAGCTCTGTGCTTCTTTGTCCAAAATAAAACAAAAAAAACTCACATGCACAGCTTCACTTGCTGGTCAACATTCCTGTAAAGTTTGGTGACCGTGGTTAAATAGTTACGGAGGATCAAACGACACAAGTTGTTCAGCCTCTATTTTGACTAAATCAAGGGCCATAACTCTGTGGATCTTGGTCCAAACTAAAAATGAAAACCCAACCTCATCTTCACTTGCTGGTCAACATTCCTGTAGAGTTTCACCATCGTATGGTCAAGTGACTATTTATTCTAAATATTTTTTTTAAAAAATGTGCTGGTCAAAATAAACCTTATTAAACAGTGATTGCAGAAACTTCTCAAACAGTCCAATGCAAAACTGAAAGAATATCATCCATGGCAGTGAGCATTGGGAACACTAATATAATTAGCTTATTACACCAATGGACAAGTCTTTACAACACCACCTGAACAGTTCAATCTTTGGCACTCATATCATCTTCAACACTTTTTTCGCTTTATTTTAATAGGATACATTTTCTCAATATGTGTGATTACAGTCAGAATGAAGGTGTGGCATGTCAGTGACTAAGCTGTTTAGTACCTGGTTCCATAGCCTTTTTTATCATCAACTTCTTCTTTTATCTGTACATGTTTTTAGTTGAACATTGTTGCAAATGAATTAAGTTACAACCTATAAGCATAAAATTCTACCTTTTTTAAAATGTATGTTAAAACATTTGACCAGTTAGTGTCCAGAACGAACCACAAATGTTGGCAAGACATAGGACATAGGACATATATGAAAAATTTTGTTAATTTTAATATTTGTCTATTATACTTACGACAACATTACAATTGCAAGATACTCAACTTGCCTTAATCCACGAACGGAAAAACTTCCCCAAATACCCTTCCCGGGACTCCCGGCACCAAGGGCGCCGCCAAATACACCCGTACAAGCAAGAGTCACACAGAGTTACTTCCTCTTTCCGCAAATAAGTCCTAAATTAAGGAGGGGTGGGTAGTTAATGTTGTCGTAAGTATAATAGACAAATATTAAAATTAACAAAATTTTTCATATTGGTCTATAGATAGCTTACGACAACATTACAATTGCGACTTTAACACAATGAGCTGGGGTGGTACAATGTAACCTGTTATGAGTGCCCGAATATGTAAAGGGGATTTGAACAACTCTGAACAACAAGTAACAAAGCACGCTCAAATCTGCTCTAATTACAAGAAATTAAAGCAGACGAGAGCATGAACCCAAGCAACTTACACTCACCATAGCGTAATCTGGGATCCTGACTGGCGATACAGCCAGTAGGAGGAGCCTCTAAAAACTTCTTAGATGGGCAGATGAACGTTACAAGGTGAATATGGCAACCTCATAAGTCCTTCAATTCGTTCAAGGACAATAAGTCCACCACCATCTAAAATTATAATCGGCAATTTCATGCTAATCCATGGAACAGAAAAAATTTTGTATTACATAGATCATTTAAATAAGTATCGACCCCCTGATTCAATACTTAAAATAACAGCTTCATAACTGAGTTGTAAATGTAACTATGAACACCAGATAACTGTGTGAAGCATAGAATACTATGAAACAATACAATATGTATAAACCAAAGACCTTTGGAACATAGTGGTATGAAGTGCTTACAAACCAAGATAAGCAAAATAATAAATAAAACTGCAACCGATTTGTATGCCCAAAGTTACAGACTTGGGCAAGGCCAAGTCAGCTAACTGGCAGAGCAGCACAACCCCATGACTGACTGGGTAGTAAGAACTGGACCCAGTGAAAATTATTTAAGATAGAATCTAACAAATAATTTGTGAATTTTAAGAATATAAAGGCTCTGACTTTAGTAGCCTTATTGGAGTTGCATTAGGTATACACCCAGACAAAACCAAACAGATTGTTACTGGAATATCCCCAGAAGGGGTTAAACGAGATCCCTTTAGTAGCATGAGCCTGATGACACTTCAGTTCCTAGAATGGGCTCACTAAATCTGAGCCACAAGGCTAAAAGAAGATAGTCTAAAGGGTAGTCTATCTAAGATTAACCGAAAAGTTCAAAGGAGGGCCGGAGAACAGAAGTCAAACAGGCCAAAAAGAGCCACTTTAACTTCTAAGTATTCTAAACTAAGAAGGGGGAGTGATATAAGCTCAAAGTGGGAAACAAGAAAAAACCCAACTCCGACTGCGGTGGGAGTGTAAACAAACAATGCGTTACACTTATTCTAACCAGCTAGACCTCTGTGACCTCAGAGTAGCCCAGTGAAGGACCTCCTAGAGGTACAATTGTGTGAGCAACTATTACAGAAACTGAAGTCTGAAGATGTAGTTTGAATCGACAAACGTGAGGTTGCATACTGATTCCGAATGAATCAGTGGCAGAGGTAGACTGTAAAACCTGATATAAACCCCGCTTAGGGAAGAAATCAAGATGGACAGAAGTGCTGCCCGTACGAACTGCGACGCCCGTAAAGCAGGCGTAATATTGATAACTAAACCAGGCGTAATTTTGATGGTGACCAGGCGTACAGGTGGTTTTGATAAGAATGTAGAAACCAGGCGTAAAATGAGGCGTAATATGTAATTGAGTCCGTCTGGCCAAAAACCAGGCATAAATAAAACCAGGCGTAAATAGAGCCAGGCGTAAATAAACCAGGCGTAAATAATAAAAGAATTTATTTATTCAGGGCAACACACCTAGTTAGTGAACAAACCTACCATGTGGCCCTCTAAGCCAAACTGAGAGATCCTTAGACATGCATTTAGGGCAGCTCTACGAAACCCCTAGACCACGGCAGAATGTCCCCTTGAATGTGGCTGTGTATGGGCACGCACCCCCCCCCCCCCCCCTTGTTCTGACCAAGGCAGAATGTCACCTTGAATGTGGTTGTGCACACGCATTCACCCGCAAATCTGTGTTCTAGTAAAAGATCTAGCCGAAAAGAAACTGTGTTTCCATACGAATGTGGCATATAGAACCAATAAATAAATAGATGCCAGATGTATCTCAAACTGCCTGAAGGAAAGACTTCAAAAAGAGAAGTCCGGCTCTTATGGCATAATTAATGTACGGATTAGAAGCCGGGTCTAACAATAGTATAGCCTACCATAATGTTAGGAACTTACTCATACTGATAGACCTACTCTCTAAACTGATAGAAAACAAGGAGAATGTATCCTGGTTCTAGCAATATTAAACAGGAGGGGGTATGAAAAACAAATACGCCAACTATCATCAGTACCCCTAGGGCTAATGGAGAACGAACCCTGGCACTACAGCCCATTAACTGTATGACTGTATGGAGAAGTGGGAGGGGTAAGGAATCTAGAAACTGGACAATGATCTTAGCTGCAAGAAAAGGAGTGTTATGTCCTGCAACCGCATCTAATAAGCTACACAAGGAACGCAACCCCAGAGGTAAGAGATGAATGACGAAGAACTCCATCAGACAAGGCTTAGTCAGAGGAACCGCGAACAAACCCACTTAGGGTTGAGGATAGCGGCTTTGAAGCCGATTACTCCGAACTTACTGAAACTGCCTAACAGGTGTAAACCGGGGGCGGAGAGCAGCCCGTGCTTGGCTGCCCGCTCATTAGTACCGTCGCCTTCGCTTTGCAGCTCAGGCTCTGGAGGTACCCCGTGGAGATTTAAGCGGTACAGAAGGAGACCTTAATCAACCCTAGGGTAATCCCAAAAACCCCACAGGTGTATCAGTGAGAAAACACGCATAATACACTCGTGCTAAGGCTCTGGTGAAAATAAGTTTTTCTAATAAGAAAATCCTTATATTCACGACAAACCAAAAATGATTCTATTAATAACTTATTATGTACTCTAACCTTGATACTTAAGCAGCAAAACATAATGCGCTAAAACAGAGACGACAAAATGTCAACAGCGGCATTATGTCTGTCGATATTTCACAAGTGAAACACAAACAATGAAATATAAGGTATATCATAATATCCACTAAAAAAAAACACAAAAAAAAAACAACAAAACAACAAGATGCCAGTTGTCTTTGTGGCTGGTATGGGACACGTAAAACCGGACTCCTCCCTTACAGGGCGAAAGCTCTATCAACTGAGCTAACCGGGACACCATCATAAAACAGAGGTGAGTGGCAGTGATATCAAGTAAGAGACTAACCACTCAGCCACGGAAGTCCCCCATATCAACTTACCAGCAAAAGGAAGACTCAGCCAGCAACTGCATGTGCAAATGAATAAAACAGCATCTGCCACTGTAATTAATTTATATAACTTACCTCAAAAAAGGTGGTGATATACATGTACATAGATATCATTAACTTTTCAAATTAGAGGCACACAGAGCAAAGTAGCCGGGTATTAGATAGATACTAGTATACAATATTAGTAAAAGTATTCATATTAGCCTGGTAGAAAGGTTTAAGTAGCAGGGCGAATTAACCGCCTACCTCTTAATGACACCCCTTGATATAAATACTACCGACGCTAAATAAAATAAATGCTCATATACCTGCAAGTCTGATGAGCATAATCCATAGACTGGCAATAATCATCTTAGTCCTGCCACAAACAGTACTCAACAAGGCGATAGGACAAGTTGAATTAGGTGTCCTGATAAGGAAAACCATATACAGAGAGAAATAAACTGATTTACTTCTTAAGACTGTGGCTACAATTAACGCTGAAACCTATGCACGTTATGGCGAAGGCCATGAATTCTTACCCTAATCATTAGAGTATGACGGAGAAGCCGTAGTCACTTACATCATCCTTGATATTCTTGTGACGGAACTCGACAGCAGGTATCGACTTCTATCGAGGTTACCTGCAAAACAAGTTCTGTAGTTAAGTCCGTAAGGACAGAAAAGAACAAAGTAATTCACTAAGAATCTTTAGTTTAAGACAAGTATCAGATTCCTGTAGTGGTTATAAAGCAAACCATGAGAGGAAATACTTTAAATTGAATACTCTTAACGCTTTTTGTAAACGCCGAGATATTCAAAGATATAAAAGCATTAAATAAGTTTCTAAAATCGAGAACATAGGTAGACAATGCTTAAGAAGTGTTTACAAATGTTGCAACAACTTGGAAAAAAGGGTAATTCTGTTCGACAAAAGAATGAATTCTATTTGAGAATAGAATACCACCAGGCCTGCTATTAATCAGAATCAGAGATAAGACTTCGATAATTTACCTTCTCTGATGTAGATGGCCTGTATAGAGCGCCCTGTCAGTAGGAAGATATGACTTCCCTATGAATTAAAAAGGCCTTTCCCAGTAGGGAGCACCGTCTAGGAAAGTATGATTTCCTAAAGAGGTCTCAGTCCTATTGATGGTAAGTGTTTCTGACACCACACTGAAAAGGAAGAACAAGGAAAGTGTCTCTGACACATTTTACTAGTATGTTAAAAGTATGTGTCAGAAGTGGGATCTGAAACCACGTGTAAGGTCGTGGACCAGAACACTCGTTTATGAAGGTATAACCTTGAGTCTGGCGCATTAGACCATTCGGCCCTCCTGACAGGTAATCCATATGTTTATCTTTATTTCTTAATTGCTATCATATGATTTGATTACCTGTTAGTTCAATGTCATGTTCACATTGTTATGAATATTACAATAAAATATTCTATTCTATTCTATTTAATCTGTGATTATACAACACGTAAGAAATTATAATAACAGATAATTGTGACCCATGACAGAAACTTCCCTTACATGTGAGTACCAACACATAAACCTAAGTCCTCTTCCCATACCATAGAAAGAAGTCTTATTTAGCTTCCCTCCAGACAACTAGTCTGGATTTTATACTAGCAGAGACCTTCAGAAGAGACTATATCCTTCGTTAGGTGGCCCTAACCATAACAACGGTATTGAATACAGTTTTAAGAATACCGTAAGAATACCCTTTCGGCCCTAGGCCGTGCTTAAAAGCATAAATTTCAGCTGAGGAAGTATTACCTGAGCTGTCTCTAGACAGGTGACGGTTGCTCCTAGACCGCCCTCTGTGTGTTGACTCTCTGAAAGGTGACCTGGAGGAGTGAATGGAATCTGTTCTGAGGACCTTCAGATTACCCATGAGGCAGAGAGTTTGTAGTCGGCGTGACCCCCGCACTACCTGGTAGCTTGAGCAGGAGTGGGTGGGGTACGGGACTTTCTTTAGTGAGCGCAAGATAGTCGACGTCGTTCATTGACTGAGCTAAGCGGGCTATTTGGTTGTCTCCAAGCGAATGCGACCACTCCAACAGTGTACCCACGAGGTAGAGAGTTATCTGAGTCACCATGGTCCCCCGGACAGGAGTGGGTGGGGTATGGGACTGCATATGGCTGGGTTGGGGGACATCACCGATAGAAGGTCAGGACTTCGTACGGGTGATGTTTCCAATCCCTGGGAGTCCGGACGGGCCGTAGTGGGCTAGGGCCCGACTCCCCATTGATGTTTCCTTCACAGGAGTGGGTGGGGAATGGGACTGCATATGGCTGGGTTGGGGGACATCACCGATAGAAGGTCAGGACTTCGTACGGGTGATGTTTCCAATCCCTGGGAGTCCGGACGGGCCGTAGTGGGCTAGGGCCCGACTCCCAATTAGACTAAGGTCCCACTCCCCATTGCTGTTACTGAAATATAGAAAATAACAGCAGAAGGTGTTCTAAAAGCACCAACTGTGATTATATAACAAACAACACGAACCCAATAATATAAGAAAACTATTTACTGGAGTGTTGACACGAGTAGGAGGGGTGTCTACGTTCCGGTGTCAAATTCAAAACTTCTAATAGAAGTTAAAAGCTATTTTCCGACAGAATTTACAAATGTTGGTAAACCGGAAGTTGAAAGCATATGGTTGTTTACGAATTGCGGTCTGAATTAACTGCGTAAAGAACAAAAGCCGGTGTAAAAAACACCAATTACGATCATAAACTCGTAAGAAAATAACATATGGGAAGTAAAATTAAAGTAATAAAACAATTAAAACCATTTGTTACGATGGAAAAAGACAAATATTTTGAGACCGTCGATTTATCGCGTTCTTTACCGATGACGCCACGACGGAAAGAGGAAGTAACTCTGTGTGACTCTTGCTTGTACGGGTGTATTTGGCGGCGCCCTTGGTGCCGGGAGTCCCGGGAAGGGTATTTGGGGAAGTTTTTCCGTTCGTGGATTAAGGCAAGTTGAGTATCTTGCAATTGTAATGTTGTCGTAAGCTATCTATAGACCAATTGCCCATTAATGTCCTTAGTTTTGTCATGTTAAGTAAATCATTACCCTTGTCACTACTGACACCAACTAATGTAAAAAGTGACAGCAGAGTTGTTGTAAATTAGTGGTAAGTACAACCCTAGAATTTCCACTGTATACATGTTAAAGGCAGCATCTTCACACCCAGGTGAGTGAGAAGGCCAGTATGAAGCATATTCTGTGATTGATAGCCCCATGAACATGGATGTTACACTTAATCACAAACTCCATAATAGGTGACAACAATTCATTCTGCATGGTTTTCACAAATAAATGACAAAGGACACAAACTGTTTTGCTAACAAAGTTTACAGTTAGTGTTTATTTAAAATATAGGCTGTTAATTAGGTACATCATGCTCAGTTTATGGGAGGGAACAAGAAGACTCAAGACATTCAAATGCTTATGCCAGAACGTCTGCAGTTACTTATAGTCCAGATCCATTTACACGTTACTACAGTGTGGCCTCATGGTAGAGAGTCTGTCTTGCATGTGGGAGGTTGTGGGTTCATACAAGTTACTACAGTGTGGCCTCATGGTAGAGTGTCCGTCTTGCATGAGGGAGGTTGTGGGATCATACACATTACTACAGTGTGGCCTCATGGGAGAGAGTCTGTCTTGCATGGGAGAGGTTGTGGGTTCATACAAGTTACTACAGTGTGGCCTCAAGATAGAGAGTCTGTCTTACATGGGAGAGATTGTGGGTTCATACAAGTTACTACAGTGTGGTCTCATGGTAGAGTGTCCGTCTTGCATGGAGGAGGTTGTGGGTTCATACAAGTTACTACAGTGTGGCCTCATGGTAGAGAGTCTGTCTTGCATGGGGGAGGTTGTGGGTTCATACAAGTTATTACAGTGTGGCCTCATGGTAGAGTGTCCGTCTTGCATGGGGGAGGTTGTGGGTTCATACACATTACTACAGTGTGGCCTCATGGGAGAGAGTCTGTCTTGCACATTACTACAGTGTGGCCTCATGGTAGAGTGTCCATCTTGCATGGGGGAGGTTGTGGGTTCATACACATTACTACAGTGTGGCCTCATAGTAGAGAGTCCGTCTTGCATGGGGGAGGTTGTGGGTTCACACATTACTACAGTGTGGCCTCATGGTAGAGAGTTTGTCTTGCATGGGGGAGGTTGTGGGTTCATACAAGTTACTACAGTGTGGCCTCATGGTAGAGTGTCCGTCTTGCATGGGGGAGGTTGTGGGTTCATACACATTACTACAGTGTGGCCTCATGGTAGAGAGTCTGTCATGCATGGGGAGGTTGTGGGTTCATACAAGTTACTACAGTGTGGCCTCATAGTAGAGAGTCCGTCTTGCATGGGGGAGGTTGTGGGTTCACACATTACTACAGTGTGGCCTCATGGTAGAGAGTTTGTCTTGCATGGGGGAGGTTGTGGGTTCATACAAGTTACTACAGTGTGGCCTCATGGTAGAGTGTCCGTCTTGCATGGGGGAGGTTGTGGGTTCATACACATTACTACAGTGTGGCCTCATGGTAGAGAGTCTGTCATGCATGGGGAGGTTGTGGGTTCATACAAGTTACTACAGTGTGGCCTCATAGTAGAGAGTCCGTCTTGCATGGGGGAGGTTGTGGGTTCACACATTACTACAGTGTGGCCTCATGGTAGAGAGTTTGTCTTGCATGGGGGAGGTTGTGGGTTCATACAAGTTACTACAGTGTGGCCTCATGGCAGAGTGTCCATCTTGCATGGGGGAGGTTGTGGGTTCATACAAGTTACTACAGTGTGGCCTCATGGTAGAGTGTCCGTCTTGCATGGGGGAGGTTGTGGGTTCATACACATTACTACAGTGTGGCCTCATGGGAGAGAGTCTGTCTTGCACATTACTACAGTGTGGCCTCATGGTAGAGTGTCCATCTTGCATGGGGAAGGTTGTGGGTTCATACACATTACTACAGTGTGGCCTCATAGTAGAGAGTCCGTCTTGCATGGGGGAGGTTGTGGGTTCACACATTACTACAGTGTGGCCTCATGGTAGAGAGTTTGTCTTGCATGGGGGAGGTTGTGGGTTCATACAAGTTACTACAGTGTGGCCTCATGGTAGAGTGTCCGTCTTGCATGGGGGAGGTTGTGGGTTCATACACATTACTACAGTGTGGCCTCATGGTAGAGAGTCTGTCATGCATGGGGAGGTTGTGGGTTCATACAAGTTACTACAGTGTGGCCTCATAGTAGAGAGTCCGTCTTGCATGGGGGAGGTTGTGGGTTCACACATTACTACAGTGTGGCCTCATGGTAGAGAGTTTGTCTTGCATGGGGGAGGTTGTGGGTTCATACAAGTTACTACAGTGTGGCCTCATGGTAGAGTGTCCGTCTTGCATGGGGGAGGTTGTGGGTTCATACACATTACTACAGTGTGGCCTCATGGTAGAGAGTCTGTCATGCATGGGGAGGTTGTGGGTTCATACAAGTTACTACAGTGTGGCCTCATAGTAGAGAGTCCGTCTTGCATGGGGGAGGTTGTGGGTTCACACATTACTACAGTGTGGCCTCATGGTAGAGAGTTTGTCTTGCATGGGGGAGGTTGTGGGTTCATACAAGTTACTACAGTGTGGCCTCATGGCAGAGTGTCCATCTTGCATGGGGGAGGTTGTGGGTTCATACAAGTTACTACAGTGTGGCCTCATGGTAGAGAGTCTGTCTTGCATGGGGGAGGTTGTGGGTTCATACAAGTTACTACAGTGTGGCCTCATGGTAGAGTGTCCGTCTTGCATGAGGGAGGATGTGGGTTCATACACATTACTACAGTGTGGCCTCATGGAAGAGTGTCCGTCTTGCATGGGGCAGGTTGTGAGTTCATACACGTTACTACAGTGTGGCCTCATGGTAGAGAGTCTGTCTTGCATGGGGGAGGTTGTAGGTTTATACAAGTTACTACAGTGTGGCCTCATGGTAGAGAGTCTGTCTTGCATGGGGGAGGTTGTGAGTTCATACAAGTTACTACAGTGTGGCCTCATGGTAGCGAGTCTGTCTTGCATGGGGGAGGTTGTGGGTTCATACACGTTACTACAGTGTGGCCTCATGGTAGAGTGTCCGTCTTGCATGGGGGAGGTTGTGGGTTCATACAAGTTACTACAGTGTGGCCTTATGGTAGAGAGTCTGTCTTGCATGGGGGAGGTTGTGGGTTCATACAAGTTACTACAGTGTGGTCTCATGGTAGAGTGTCCGTCTTGCATGGAGGAGATTGTGGGTTCATACAAGTTACTACAGTGTGGCCTCATGGTAGAGAGTTTGTCTTGCATGTGGGAGATTGTGGGTTCATACAAGTTATTACAGTGTGGCCTCATGGTAGAGTGTCCGTCTTGCATGGGGGAGGTTGTGGGTTCATACACATTACTACAATGTGGCCTCATGGTAGAGAGTCTGTCTTGCATGTGGGAGGTTGTGGGTTCATACAAGTTACTACAGTGTGGCCTCATGGTAGAGTGTCCGTCTTGCATGGGGGAGGTTGTGGGTTCATACACATTACTACCATGTGGCCTCATGGGAGAAAGTCTATCTTGCATGGGGGAGGTTGTGGGTTCATACAAGTTACTACAGTGTGGCCTCATGGTAGAGAGTCTGTCATGCATGGAAGAGGTTGTTGGTTCATACAAGTTACTACAGTGTGGCCTCATGGGAGAGAGTCTATCTTGCATGGGGGAGGTTGTGGGTTCATACAAGTTACTACAGTGTGGCCTCATGGTAGAGAGTCTGTCTTGCATGGGGGAGGTTGTGGGTTCATACAAGTTACTACAGTGTGGCCTCATAGTAGAGAGTCCGTTTTGCATGGGGGAGGTTGTGGGTTCACACATTACTACAGCGTGGCCTCATGGTAGAGAGTCTGTCTTGCATGGGGGAGGTTGCGGGTTCATACAAGTTACTACAGTCTGGCCTCATGCTAGAGAGTCTGTCTTGCATGGGGGAGGTTGTGGGTTCATACAAGTTACTACAGTGTGGCCTCATGGTAGAGTGTCCATCTTGCATGGGGGAGGTTGTGGGTTCATACACATTACTACAGTGTGGCCTCATGGTAGAGAGTCTGTCTTGCATGGGGGAGGTTGTGGGTTTATACAAGTTACTACAGTGTGGCCTCATGGTAGAGTGTCCGTCTTGCATGAGCGAGGATGTGGGTTCATACACATTACTACAGTGTGGCCTCATGGTAGAGAGTCTGTCTTGCATGGGGGAGGTTGCGGGTTCATACAAGTTACTACAGTCTGGCCTCATGCTAGAGAGTCTGTCTTGCATGGGGGAGGTTGTGGGTTCATACAAGTTACTACAGTGTGGCCTCATGGTAGAGAGTCTGTCTTGCATGGGGGAGGTTGTGGGTTCATACAAGTTACTACAGTGTGGCCTCATGGTAGAGAGTCTGTCTTGCATGCGGGAGGTTGTGGGTTCATACACGTTACTACAGTGTGGCCTCATGGTAGAGAGTCTGTCTTGCATGTGGGAGGTTGTGGGTTCATACAAGTTACTACAGTGTGGCCTCATGGTAAAGAGTCTGTCTTGCATGTGGGAGGTTGTGGGTTCATACACGTTACTACATTGTGGCCTCATGGTAGAGTGTCCGTCTTGCACATTACTACAGTGTGGCCTCATGGTAGAGTGTCCGTCTTGCATGTGGGAGGTTGTGGGTTCATACATATTACTACAGTGTGGCCGCATGATAGAGAGTCCGTCTTGCACGTTACTACAGTGTGGCCTCATGGTAGAGTGTCCGTCTTGCATGTGGGAGGTTGTGGGTTCATACACGTTACTACAGTGTGGCCTCATGGTAGAGAGTCTGTTTTGCACGTTACTACAGCTTGGCCTCATGGTAGAGTGTCCGTCTTGCATGTGGGAGGTTGTGGTTTCATACACGTTACTACAGTGTGGCCTCATGGTAGAGAGTCCATCTTGCAAGTTACTACAGTGTGTCCTCATGATAGAGTCTGTCTTGCACATTACTACTGTGTGGCCTCATGGTAGAGCGTCCATCATGCATGTGGGAGGTTGTGGGTTCATACACGTTACTATAGTGTGGCCTAATGATAGCTTTTGTCTTGCACGTTACTACAGTGTGGCCTCATGGCAGAGTGTCCGTCTTGCATTCGGGAAACGTAGACAGTCTGTCTAGCATGCGGGAGGTAGTGGGTAGCACAGTAGTGGCAGAATACGTCAGTCAAGGTGTGATTGGTCTATGGTAGCACAGCAGGGGCAGAATACATCAGTCAAGGTGTGATTGGTCTATGGTAGCACAGCTGGGGCAGAATACATCAGTCAATGAGTGAATGGTCCAGGGTAGCACAGCAGGGGCAGAATACATCAGTCAAGGTGTGAATGGTCCAGGGTAGCACAGTAGGGGCAGAATACATCAGTCAAGGTGTGAATGGTCTAGGGTAGCACAGTAGGAACAGAATACATCAGTCAAGGTGTTTATGGTCCAGGGTAACACAGTAAGGACAGAATACATCAGTCAAGGAGTGAATGGTCCAGGGTAGCACAGCAGGGACAGAATACATCAGTCAAGGAGTGAATGGTCCAGGGTAGCACAGCAGGGACAGAATACATCAGTCAAGGTGTTTATGGTCTAAGGTAGCACAGTAAGGACAGAATACATCAGTCAAAGAGTGAATAGTCCAGGGTAGAACAGTAAGGACAGAATACATCAGTCAAAGAGTGAATAGTCCAGGGTAGCACAGTAAGGACAGAATACATCAGTCAAAGAGTGAATGGTCCAGGGTAGCACAGTAAGGACAGAATACATCAGTCAAGGAGTGAATGGTCCAGGGTAGCACAGTAGGGACAGAATACATCAGTTAAGGAGTGAATGGTCCAGGGTAGCACAGTAAGGACAGAATACATCAGTCAAAGAGTGAATGGTCCAGGGTAGCACAGTAAGGACAGAATACATCAGTCAAAGAGTGAATGGTCCAGGGTAGCACAGTAAGGACAGAATACATCAGTCAAGGAGTGAATGGTCCAGGGTAGCCAACAGGGACAGAATACATCAGTCAATGTGTGAATGGTCCAGGGTAGCACAGTAGGGACAGAATACATCAGTCAAGGAGTGAATGGTCCAGGGTAGTACAGTAGGGGAAGAATACATCAACCAATGGGTGAATGGTCCAGGGTAGCACAGTAAGGACAGAATACATCAGTCAAGGAGTGAATGGTCCAGGGTAGCCAACAGGGACAGAATACATCAGTCAAGGAGTGAATGGTCCAGGGTAGCCAGCAGGGACAGAATACATCAGTCAATGTGTGAATGGTCCAGCGTAGCACAGTAGGGACAGAATACATCAGCCAAGGAGTGAATGGTCCAGGGTAGTATGGTAGGGGAAGAATACATCAACCAATGGGTGAATGGTCCAGGGTAGCACAGCAGGGACAGAATACATCAGTCAAGGAGTGAATGGTTCAGGGAAGCACAGTAGGGGCAGAATACCTGAATCAAGGAGTGAGTGGTCAAGGGTACCACAGTAGGGACAGAATACACCAGTCAAGAAGTGAATGGTCCAGGGTAGCACAGTAGGGACAGAATACATCATTCAAGGAGTGAACGGTCCAGGGTAGCACAGTAGGGGCAGAATACATCAGTAAAGGTGTGAATGGTCCAGGGTAGCACAGTAGGGACAGAATACCTGAATCAATGAGTGAATGGTCAAGGGAAGCACAACAGGGACATAATACATCAGTCAAGGTGTGAATGGTCCAGGGTAGCACAGTAGGGGATGAATATCTGAATCAAGAAGTGAATGGTCCAGGGTAGCACAGTAAGGACAGAATACATCAGTCAAGGTGTGAATGGTCCAGGGTAGCACAGTAGGGACAGAATACATCAGTCAAGGAGTTAATGGTGCAGTGAAGCACAGTAGGGGCAGAATACCTGAATCAAGGAGTGAATGGTCAAAGGTAGCACAGTAGGGACAGAATACATCAGTCAATGTGTGAATGGTCCAGGGTAGCACAATAAGGACAGAATACATCAGTCAAGGAGTGAACGGTCCAGGGTAGCACAGTAGGGGCAGAATACATCAGTCAAGGTGTGCATGGTCCAGGGTAGCACAGTAGGGACAGAATACCTGAATCAATGAATGAATGGTCAAGGGAAGCACAGCAGGGATAGAATACATCAGTCAAGGTGTGAATGGTCGAGGGTAGCACAGTAGGGGCAGAATATCTTAATCAAGGAGTGAATGGTCAAGGGTAGCACAGTAGGGACAGAATACATCAGTCAATGTGTGAATGGTCCTGGGTAGTACAGTAGGGGAAGAATACATCAACCAATGGGTGAATGGTCCAGGGTAGCACGGTAGGGGCAGAATACATCAGACAATGTGTGAATGGTCCAGGGTAGCACACAGTAAGGACAGAATACATCAGTCAAGATGTGAATGGTCCAGGGTAGTACAGTAGGGGAAGAATACATCAACCAATGGGTGAATGGTGCAGGGAAGCACAGTAGGGATAGAATACATCAGTCAAGGAGTGATTGGTCAAGGGTAGCACAATAGGGACAGAATACATCAGTCAAGGTGTGAATGGTCCTGGATAGTACAGTAGGGGAAGAATACATCAACCAATGGGTGAATGGTCCAGGGTAGCACGGTAGGGGCAGAATACATCAGTCAAGGTGTGAATGGTCCAGGGTAGCACAGTAAGTACAGAATACATCAGTCAAGATGTGAATGGTCCAGGGTAGTACAGTAGGGGAAGAATACATCAACCAATGGGTGAATGGTGCAGGGTAGCACAGTAGGGACAAAATACATCAGTCAAGGAGTGAATGGTCCAGGGAAGCACAGTAGGGGCAGGGTACCTGAATCAAGGAGTGAATGGTCAAGGGTAGCACAGTATGGACAGAATACATCAGTGAAGGTGTGAATGGTCCAGGGTAGCACAGTAGGGGCAGAATACCAGAATCAAGGAGTGAATGGTCCAGGTTAGCACAGTAAGGACAGAATACATCAGTCAAGGTGTGAATGGTCCAGGGTAGCACAGTAAGGACAGAATACATCAGTCAAGGTGTGAATGGTCCTGGGTAGTACAGTAGGGACAGAATACATCAGTCAAGGCGTGAATGGTCCAGGGTAGCACAGCAGGGATAGAATACATCAGTCAAGGAGTGAATGGTCCAGGGTAGCACGGTAAGGACAGAATACATCAGTCAATGTGTGAATGGTCCAGGGTAGCAGAGTAAGGACAGAATACATCAGTCAAGGTGTGAATGGTCCAGGGAAGCACATTAGGGGCAGAATACATCAGTCAAGAAGTGAATGGTCGAGGGTAGCGCAGTAGGGGCAGAATACGTGAATCAAGGAGTGAATGGTCAAGGGTAGCACAGTAGGGACAGAATACATCAGTCAAGGAGTGAATGGTCCAGGGTAGCACAGTAGGAACAGAATACATCAGTCAAGGTGTGAATGGTCCAGGATAGCACAGTAGGGGCAGAATACATCAGTCAAGGTGTGAATGGTCCAGGCTAGCACAGTACGGGCAGAATACCTGAATCAAGGAGTGAATGGTGAAGGGAATCACAGCAGGGACAGAATACATCAGTCAATGTGTGAATGGTCCAGGGTAGCCAGCAGGGACAGAATACATCAGTCAAGGTGTGAATGGTCCAGCGTAGCACAGTAGGGGCAGAATACATCAGTCAAGGTGTGAATGGTCCAGCATAGCACTGTAGGCACAGAATACATCAGTCAAGGTGTGAATGGTCCAGCATAGCACAGTAGACTAAGGGACAGAATACATCAATGTGTGAATGGTCCAGGGTAGCACAGTAGGGGCAGAATACATCAGTCACGGTGTGAATGGTCCAGGGTAGCCAGCAGGAACAAAATACATCAGTCAAGGTGTGAATGGTCCAGGGTAGTCAGCAGGGACAGAATACATCAGTCAAGGAGTGAATGGTCCAGGGTAGCACAGCAGGGGCAGAATACATCAGTCAAGGAGTGAATGGTCCAGGGTAGCACAGTAGGGGCAGCATACCTTAATCAAGGAGTGAATGGTCAAGGGTAGCACAGTAAGGACAGAATACATCAGTCAAGGTGTTTATGGTCCAGGGTAGCACAGTAGGGGCAGAATAAATCAGTCAAGGAGTGAATGGTCCAGGGTAGCACAGTAGGGGCAGCATACCTGAATCAAGGAGTGAATGGTCAAGGGTACCACAGTAGGGACAGAATACATCAGTCAAGGTGTGAATGGTCCAGGGTAGCACAGTAGAGGCAGAATACATCAGTCAAGGAGTGAATGGTCCAGGGTAGCACAGTAGGGGCAGAATACATCAATCAAGGTGTGAATGGTCTAGGGTAGCACAGTAGGGGCAGAATACACCAGTCAATGAGTGAATGATCCAGGGTAGCACAGTAGGGACAGAATACATCAGTCAAGGTGTGAATGGTCAAGGGTACCACAGTAGGGGCAGAATACATCAGCCAATGTGTGAAAGGTCCGGGGTAGCACAGTAGGGGCAGAATACATCAATCAATGTGTGAATGGTCCAGGGTAGCACAGTAGGGGCAGAATACATCAGTCAAGAAGGGAAAGGCTCTAACCCATGGACCCCATGCTGCATACATGTTTAAACAACTGTATGGGAGCTCCAAGGTGTGAAATGGAAAGGTTCAAACCCCTGGACCCTGTTGCATAAATGATCCCAATATGGTAACACCAGTGTGTGACAGGGATGCCCTCTGCGGTATCCATGTTTAATTAGTTGTATTCAAGCTGTGACCACAATCGTTTCAATCTTATATGGTTTATAGGAAAACAACAGATTAATCATTTCTAGATGGCTGAACTTATTTCAAAATATTGTATTTCATCATCTAGGGTGTATTACATCCGGGTATATAACAATTATGTTCAGACTTGTGCGTAATCAAATTACTAGGTATTTTAAATGCGTAATTTAGGTGGGTCTAAAACGTCAAAGGTCCACAACTCTAACTGGAATGTGTATTTTCAGCATATGTCAGGTTATATAAATGACGGTTGATTTTTTTTGTGGAGTTCATGAGAACAATAGACCAATAGCCCATCAGGTAATTATCAGAAGCTCAGTGAGATGCAAATTCACATAGATTTTATAACAAAGTTCCCAGCAGTGAACACATATTAATTTTCATAGATGCTAAACATGAACTCTACAGGACTGAAGAGAAGTAAAACACTCCTGGGTTTCCAAAATCTCCTGTAAATATTAAACAATCTCAATGGGGACTACCATGTAAAATGTATTACTCTTCCAGAAAAAAACATTGTATCAGGCAATGAAGAAATTTACTTTTGTTTTTATGGGACAGCAATTCAGTGATAGAAATTTAAAGTTTTCTTCTGTTAAATGTTAGGGTTTATTTTTAAAAACCTGATGAAGTCCATAAGCACACTCCACTCCCCCACCCACCAATAATTTGATGAAAAAAATGGTTAACGCCCAAAAAGTAACTTTTTTCCCTTTATAATGTTGTATGTTTTGATGTAATTGAGCATGGATAATGTTGTGTTTTTGTGTGAAAAAAGTATGGCCCCACCCCCCAATAATTCAATATTTGAAACATACTTCTTTTGATTGTCAAATATATTTTTCAAAAAGTTTGGCCCCCCCAATAATTGAAACATTCCTAGGCCCATGAAGAGTAACATTCCTGTAGTAGTTTCAGAGGAGTAGTCGCCACAGGTTTGTCCTATATAACTCTATGTAAACAAAGATGGCCGCTGTTTGACATCACACTGAAATGAATGTTGGTTAGGACCAACTACATGTCGTCCCAGTCATTTTGGTAAAGGTTTCAAATCAGTATCACTTATGGTTTTTGAGAAGTTGTCCCCACAAAAATCTATTTTTAACCATGGTGGCCATCTTGAATTTCCAACCGACCTGAATTTCAGCTAGGATCAACCAGACATCAAGAGCAATATTCCTTTAAAGTTTCATGAAAATTCGTGAAGTTGTTTCGGAGAAGTAGTCGCCACAAGTTTTTCCTATATAACTCTGTGTAAACAAAGATGGCCGCTGGAGGCCATGCTTGACATTGAATCAAAATGAATTTTGTTTAGGACCAACTACATGTCATGCCAGTCATTTTAGTAAGGTTCCAAATCAATACCACTTATGGTTTTGAAAAGTAGTCACCACAAACTCGTATTTTTAAAATCTATTTTTAGGCGTGGTGGCCATCTTGTATTTCTGGCCAACCTGACTTTATGCTAGGATTACATCATTACAAAATACTTCATTTACTTCATTTACATAAACAAATGTAGGAAAACCATTCCAAGTTGTTTAGGTTACAAAACATATTTATTTAAAAGTATATAAAAATAGAAAAAGAAATTGCTCTTAAAAATGACAAAATAGACAAACATAACAGCAAATGGAGACCTTTTCTCCTAAATTAATGTTCATATCTTGTTTTTGAAAAGGGAAACGCACGTCCATTGCTACTCTTTAAAAAAAATTATGTTAAACATCACTTTGGCTGGTATTTGTTTTATTTTAATATTATTAATTTATTTATCTTTTCATTCTTTTTCTTATTACCTTTAGTAAATCTTTTTTTTTCTAGACTACATTTCTCTCCATAGGTTTTTTCCCTTTGTGGTATTATATAGTATTCAATGTAATTCCCAAGTAAGCAAATTAATTGTTCTCGAAAATATTTTAAATTTAATATATTTAGTCATTGACTTCTGTATAATATTTCAGGAAAATACTTTCCTTTTTTTATTATTTAAAAACCAACAACTTTATTTACAACAAATTGTATTAATGGATCATTGTATAGATATCTTTGTTACATATATATGTGGAAGATTCCTGCTCATTTTTTTTCTTTCAACAAAACGAGAAAGGAAAAAGGGTACTAACTTAGTCTATATAAGAGAAAGAAAATGAAGTACTACAAATACGGCCATTATTAGCAATAAAATAACATACAAGCACAGGCACATTCAAATGAGTAAATAAATCTCTCTTTTAGTATGAATGGTAAAAATGTAATCCATTTAAAAAAAAAAAAACATGATCGGGCAGAAATCTTCCACAAAAAAACAAAAACATCGTATTGTTTACACTTTATAATATATGTTTTAAATCAAAATGTATATACAAACCATGTATGAACTTTTTTTTGAAAATAAAGATATTATATTAAAAAAAAAAAAAATACATCATGAACAATACTCCTGTTAAGTTTCATGAAAATCCATCAAATAATTTCAGAGGAGTAGTTGCCGCAAGTTTTTCTTATATAACTCTATGTAAACAAAGATGGCCGCTGGCAGCTATGTTTGACATCGACTCAAAATGATTTTTGGCTAGGACCAACTATATGTTGTGCTAATCATTTTGGTAAAGTTTCCAAATCAATATATTAAACTTATGGTTTTTGAGTAGTAGCCACAAAACTGTATTTTTAAAATCTAGTTTTAGATGTGGCAGCCGTCTTGAATTTTCAGTTGACCTGAAATTTTGCTAGGATCAACTAGACATCAAGTGCAACATTCCTGTGAAGTTTCATGAAAATCCGTCAAGTAGTTTCAGAACAGTAGTCAGTAATGTATCATTATTAGGGGAAACATTTCTAGGATCAACAAGACATCACGGCCAACATTCCTGTATAGTTTCATGAAATTCAGAATGAATAAATGAATGAATGGTGTTTTACGGCACATCGACACATAAATAGGTCATATTGTGCGCAAAAACTGACGAAAGATGAAGAAATTAAGTAGTAATTAAAATTTAATGTAACTATATAAAGATAAAAATATTAAAAAATAAGGGATGATATGGTAGTAAGATAAACTATATATGTAAATCAACAAATGCCTGTCAATGGGTATATAAACAAGTAAATATATATAAGTAGTTTCAGAGGAGTAGTCGATATAAGTTTTTACTACATAACTCGTATGTAAACAAAACCACTGGCAGCCATGTTTAACGTCGAATCAAAATGGTTTTTGACAAGGACCAATATCACGTCATGCTGATCAGTTTAGAAAAAGTCCCATATCAATATCACTCATAGTTTTCAAGAAGCAGTCGCTATAAACTGCTTTTTTAAATATCTATTTTTAGCTTTTAGTGGCCATCTTGGATTTCACATCAATGTGAATATTTGCTAGGATCAACTAGACATTAGAGGAAACATTCCTGTAATGTTTCATAAAAATCCATCCAGTAGTTTCAGAGAAGTAGTCACTACAGAAAAAGTTTACGGACAGACAAACGCCGAATGCCGCAACTGTGATCGGTGGAGCTAAAAACAATTACAATGTTAATAAAAAGCGAGGCATGAAACATCACAAACACAAACAGGTGGACAATTGGGCTACCGCCTTGGAATGGTCAGTGGCAAAAAGGCTGCTGGGGATTTAAACCAGAATTTTGCGTATTTATCTATAATCAGAGGCAATACCTACCAAATACAGGCGCCAATATTGCTCGGTGTTTAACTCGTCGGAGACAAACCTCCACGTGAAAATTGGAAAATGTTTACTAAGTTATCATGTCCACAACTAAAACTTGTGTAAAATGGCCAGTAGAGATGCAACAGATGGAAGTTCACAATAATACTCAGATCACAGATAAAAAGCTTAATTTTTGTCTGCAGACTTTATGAACACCCCTTGTAGAGTCTACCTCATGTGTTTGGGTACGTTTAGATAATTTGTGGTCAAACCACATACTTGTATATTATCTACATCATCAGATGTGCAGGGATAATTAAGGTTTGTTATGTTCTTATGTTTGTTCATGTTTTATACTATTTAAGACAACTCAAACTATCTGAAGAATTGAAGTGGGATATTCACCAGAGATTAATGATGAGCTCTGAAGAATGCACCAGAGATTTGTGATAATTTGTAGTCAAACCACATCTAATCCCATAGAATGATTCAGCATTCACTCTGCAAAAGTGAAGTGAGATGTGCAGGGAAGATTTATGATAATTTATAGTCAAACCACATAAATTCACATTCCCCCCCCACACACCCCCACCCTCAAACCTCATGAGTTCTGAAGAATTGAAGTGAGATATGCCTGAGAGACTCGTGATAATTTTTAGTCAAACCACATCAAATCACATAGAATGCTTCAGCATTCACTCTGCAAAAGTGAAGTGAGATGTGCAGGGAAGATTTATGATAATTTGTTGTCAAACACAGTCAGGCATCTCTGTGATCTGGTCGTAACTCACTGTCAATGTGAGACACTCTGGTTCCATGCAAATCATCTGCTCCCAAGAGAGGCTGGGTGCTTCTCCTTGTTGCCATGGTGACACTAGTCAATGATGCCATCAACTTCAATCATTCTTCACACAAGGAAAACATAAACAGTTTTTGTTTAGTTTTCTTTTTTTCGGCATTAAAGCAGCAAGCTCTAATTCTAAGATTAGACGAACACATTTTAAAGAGATTGAATTGTTAGAATCATTGCATATAGCAGATAGGTTGTCTGATGTCTGTTGATAGAGTATGAAATGACACACACTAATTACATTTCCATTGGAAAACGCAGCAACTGAACATGCAATTAAAAGTCCCCAATTTAAAGCAACTAAGCTTTAAGTAACAACAGAGCCCATCGCGTCAGGTATACCTTGACGTGTTCGTTGGCGGAGGGACTATAAACCTTAGAATTACACACACACACACAAGTAACAACAGAGAATGTAGTTCTGTGAATGTATAAGAATTATTTTAATTCACTTACATCCATGAATCTGAACATGAACACAGCATTGCTGTTTTAGAAGGTTTGATGTCTGAACATAAACACAAGCTTCAAAATGGGTGAGGGTGGTTGTGTATTTCCAATCAAAGATCCTCAATTAATATATTTTATTATTATTTATTAGAGTGTACAACTATATTTATTAATGTTTGATTTAAATTACATCTTTAATGACATTCTTCACGTCTTCACTGCAGACTCAGTCAGAGGGGTATGCAGAGGGGTAAAGAAAAAAACAAATTCATGTTAATTTAAATGGCTTCATCAAGATTCTTGCATTGTTTCAGGTGCCATAAGGGTGGTGGCAAAAAACTATAAACGTGGCTCCAGCGTATATGGAGTGTCAACAAAAGAATTTGCAACAAGCAGTGAGAAAGTTCTAGGCCCATTCTCCATATTTTATCTCCATGTAAATGGAGGATGAGCCTGGCATGTTCATTCCTGTTAGGCGCCATATAACCTTTCATGTGTTGGTGTGCTGTTAAACCCAATTCAACTCAACTCATGACTCAGGAAGACCAAAACACCATACCCTATGGATTAATTTCTACTCAAAGAACCAGTGATTTAAGAATACATAACACTTAAACATGCTACATTGCTATACAAAATGAATGACAGCCAAAAACATCTTACATTGCCCTACAAAATGAATGATGGAAAGAAAATCTGACATAGCTATACAAAATGAATGATGAGCAAGAACATCTGACATTGCAAAATGAAGGAAGGAAGGAACATCTGACATTGCTATACAAAATGAATGATGGAAAAATTATCTGACATTATTATACAAAATGAATGATGAGCAAGAACATCTGACATTGCTATATAAAATGAATGACAGCCAAGAACATCTGACATTGCTATACAAAATGAATGAAGGAAGGAACATCTGACATAGCTATACAAAATGAATGATGACCAAGAACATCTAATCCCATATAATGACATTGCAAAATGAAGGAAGGAAGGAACATCTGACATTGCTATACAAAATGAATGATGGAAAGAACATCTGACATAGCTATACAAAATGAATGATGCAAGAACATCTGACATTGTAAAATGAAGGAAGTAAGGAACATCTGACATTGCTATACAAAATGAATGATGGAAGAAACATCTGATATTGCTATACAAAATGAATGATGGAAAGATCATCTGACATTGCTATATAACATGAATGATGGAAGGAACATCTGACATTGCTATACAAAATGAATGACAGCCAAGAACATCTGACATTGCTATATAAAATGAATTACAGCCAAGACCATCTGACATTGCTAATACAAAATGAATGATGGAAGAAACATCTGATATTGCTATACAAAATGAATGATGGAAAGATCATCTGACATTGCTATATAACATGAATGATGGAAGGAACATCTGACATTGCTATACAAAATGAATGACAGCCAAGAACATCTGACATTGCTATATAAAATGAATTACAGCCAAGACCATCTGACATTGCTAATACAAAATGAATGATGGAAGAAACATCTGACATTGCTATACAAAATGAATGAAGGAAGGAACATCTGACATTGCTATACAAAATGAATGATGAGCAAGAACATCTGACATTGCTATACAAAATGAATAATGGAAATATCATCTGACTTTGCTATACAAAAGGAATGATGAAAGGAACATCTGACATTGCTATACAAAATGAATGATGGAAAGAATATCTGACATTGCTATACAAAATGAATGATGAGCAAGAACATCTGATATTGCTATGCAAAATGAATGATGGAAGAAACATCTGAAATTGATATACAAAATGAATGATGGAAAGATCATCTGACATTGCTATACAAACTGAATGATGGAAGGAACAACTTACATTGCTATACAAAATGAATGATGGAAAGATCATCTGACATAGTTATACAAAATGAATGATGAGCAAGAACATCTGACATTGCTATACAAAACGAATGATGGAAAAAACATCTAAAATTGTAATTGATACACTGAATGATAAGCAAGGATATCTGACACTGCCATACACAATGAATGATGAGTAAGAACATCTGACATTGCCATACAAAAAGAATGGTGAGCAAGAACATCTGAAACTGCCATACACAATGAATGGTGATCAAGGACATCTGAAACTGCCATACACAATGAATGGTGATCAAGGACATCTGAAACTGCCATACACAATGAATGGTGAGCAAGGACATCTGACACTGCCATACACAATGAATGGTGATCAAGGACATCTGAAAGTGCCATACACAATGAATGATGATCAAGAACATCTGAAACTGCCATACACAATGAATGGTGAGCAAGGACATCTGACACTGCCATACACAATGAATGGTGAGCAAGGACATCTGACACTGCCATACACAATGAATGATGAGTAAGAACATCTGACATTGCCATACAAAAAGAATGGTGAGCAAGAACATCTGAAACTGCCATACACAATGAATGTTGAGCAGGGACATCTGAAACTGCCATACACAATGAATGGTGATCAAGGACATCTGAAACTGCCATACACAATGAATGGTGATCAAGGACATCTGAAACTGCCATACACAATGAATGGTGAGCAAGGACATCTGACACTGCCATACACAATGAATGATGAGCAAGGACATCTGACATTGCCATACAAAAAGAATGGTGAGCAGGGACATCTGAAACTGCCATACACAATGAATGGTGATCAAGGACAACTGAAACTGCCATACACAATGAATGGTGATCAAGGACATCTGAAACTGCCATACACAATGAATGGTGAGCAAGGACATCTGAAACTGCCATACACAATGAATGGTGAGCAAGGACATCTGACACTGCCATACACAATGAATGATGAGCAAGAACATCTGACATTGCCATACACAATGAATAATGAGTAAGGACATCTGACACTGCCATACAAAATGAATGATGAGCAAGGACATCTGACATTGCCATACACAATGAATGGTGAGCAAGGACATCTGACACTGCCATACACAATGAATGGTGAGCAAGAACATCTGACACTGCCATACACAATGAATAATGAGTAAGGACATCTGACACTGCCATACAAAATGAATGATGAGCAAGGACATCTGACATTGCCATACACAATGAATGTTGAGCAAGGACATCTGACTTTGCCAAACAAAATGAATGATGAGCAAGGACATCTGCAAGAACATCTGACACTGCAATACAAAATGAATGATGACCAAGAACATCTGACATTGCAATACAAAATGAATTATGGGGAGGAACAACTGACATTGCCAAACAAAACGAACTAGAAGTAGTTGTAAAAACAGATGTCTCCCCCACTGGGAAGGGCCATAATTTCACCAAAAATCATTCAACTGGAGCAAAATAGATAATACGAACAATTAGGCATGGTACTGATTATCCCTGCCAAGTTTTATTGAAATCGGGCCAAGGGGTTCAGGAGAACTAGTCCGGACATAATTTGTGTATTAAAACCTTCAAAGGGCCATAATTCTGCCAAAAATCATTCAACCGGAAAGGCAATGATATGTATAACTAGGCTTGGTACTGATCATCCCTGCAAAGTTTCGTTGAAATCCGGCCAGTCGTTCAGGAGAACTAGTCTGGACAAGGTTTATGTAATAAAACCTTTAAAAGGCCATAAGGCCTAAATTAAAAAAGTATTTGTTTGGAGTTACCCGACCCAGAATTTTTGAGGTGGGTAGATAGGTAGGTGTTTTTTTGTTGTTGTTGTTTTTTGCATGTTTTTTTCAGTATAGTACTTCTTTAGGCATACTAAGGCTTAGATAACATTATAGTCCTAAATCTGGCAACAACAAATTTGATGACTTCTGATGATACTCCTCCCATTGAGCAGACAGTACTAAATGGTTTCCCATTGAGCAGACAATACTAAATGGTTTCTAATAATGCTTTGGTACCTTAATCCAAGATATATTAGTATTAATATTCTTTTGTAATAACTTCTTTCATATAAAAATATTAGAAGCATGTAGGGCTTCTAAGAACAGTTACCCTGGACTAATTTATTCCTCTATTTTCAGATTTGACAGTTGAAATTTATACATAACTGGTTAAAAGTCAGATTTCTAATCAGTAATGTGTAAATTTCAACTTATTCTCAATGGTCTATTTCTAATAGCTCTTGCTTGGGCCCCATCCACTATTTCGCCATTTCCATTGTCATTGTTTATCGCCATTATTTTTTCTAATTCGTTGAATTGATTTAATGTTTGCAGTGTCTTTGCCTAATATCGTGAAGATCTCCTTAACTTTATCTAAAGCGTCTGTATTGTCTTCCGAAAGCCCTTTTATAATTATATTGCATTCAGATTTAACTTTATGAAATAAGTGGCAATGCAAAGGCATTTTTCAAATTAGAAAATATTGGGAAAATGATTAGTAGGTCTAAATAGTATCATCAAAATAGTCCATCGAAGGGAATATAGTAAGTTTATGAACTACCCCACATAGCATTGGGGGGGAAAAAATTGGTTATAGATTGGCGTAAACTGGGCGGGCGTCCACGTTTTGTTTTTCTATATTTCTCCGCATTACCATGTCCGATCTTCATCAAACTTTAACAGCATCTTACTCCCATTAACCACTGACCACAATCTGAAAACTAGGTCACTGTGACCTACTTTCTCCAAAATATACCTTTTTTTTAAGTTTCGGCGGGGGGGGGGGGGGGGGGGGGGGGGGGGGGGGGGGGGGGGGGGGGGGGGTGAGGAAATAAAGTTTTTGTTATATCTCCGCATTACCATGTCCGATCTTCATCAAACTTTAACACCACCTTCTTCTCATCAAGCACTGACCTTATCCTGAAAACTAGGTCACTGTGACCTACTTTCTCCAAAATATGTGCTATAACATTAAAGCACCTCCCACTCCCAAAACAATCTATTTAGAAAAGCTCTATTAAATAGTTTCACCAAACACACAGGCACTTATCTTTCACATTTTGGAAAACTCGGCTTTAACGTCAACAGGCGTTTATCTCTTGTTTTCCAATTGTTTTTTTTGAAAAAAGCAACCTACAGTAGCTGATAAATATTCTTCTTCCCTTGCAATAAAGTCATACAGATGTTTATATAATACAAAGTAATGAGTCAGATGAATGTGTCTCTTTTCCTTTTAGTTATTTGCTACTATATCCACAATTTGGTGTTAAACCTGTCATTTTTGATTGGTAAACAAATGAGTACTTGCGTTAGATGGCCTACATGACTTATTGTGACAATGTCAAGGTCAGATTTGAACAATTCTGAAAACTGAGTAAATTAGTCTAAAAGAGCCAAAAGTTCTCTCTTGATGACTGATAACATGTGTATGAATATTTGAAGTGTTATTTCAGTAAAGAATTCATGAGAATTATTAGTCAGAACAAGTTTCTAGTTCGAAATAAAAGGATGAGCTTGTTTGTAGTATCGCGCATGCGCATTACCGCCACATGACAGGAGTTGTTGTTTCTGAATGTAAGCAGGTGTTGAAAAAGGCGGAAATACACCATGAGTAGGTCATTTTTGTGAGATTGAATATAAACGAATTAAAGACTAATTACTGAAGTGCTTTATTTGTACATAAACTAGAGCGTAATCATCCGATTTAATACTGAACTTCCGAAAACTGCTGTTCAACAGATTTTTTTTGCTGATTTCGAGAAGAAGCCAAGCGGCCCGATTTTCCTCACGCAATGCGTAATCATGTTGAATTCACATTTCTATTTTTCGCCACAAAATGTCACGATGTAACACCAATGCCACTTCAATTCACTTAATACTCAATGGAGACATGCACAATATGAGACTATATTTGATAAGAAATAGCTCATGTGTCATAATTTAAAACAAATTAAAAACATAATTTAATAAGCGGAAAGAAACAAAATGAGCAGGAAAAAAAAAGAAAAAAAAGTTCAAACCTCGGGAGCTAATTTTTGTTTGAATCGCGGCAATTTCAATGAGTCGGTCGGGTAACTCCCAACAAACACTTTTTTAATTTAGGCCTAACTCTGCCAAAAATGAAGGATGAGCAAGAACATCTGACACTGCCAAGCAAAATGAATGATGAGTACCGTATTTGTTGGCATATAGCGCACACTTTTTTCCCCAGGATTTTTGAGCTTGGAGAAGGGGTGCGCGTTATCCTAAACAACTAGCTGTTTACTTTTTGTTTCCAGCAAAAATCGAGCAAACAAATCTGAACACCAGATCATGTACGACCGCTGTTTACCAGCCAGTATAAATCAAACAAAGTTGGCCATTTCTTATTTCTGAACAAATTTAACTATGATGCATTTGATATATTTACTTTTATTACAAAATAAAATTATGATTCACCTTGCGTTCTGATGATCATTTACGAAGAAATACGATAAAAATATCGCTGTTTGTTGTGTAAATTTTTTAACGAAAACGAGGCTGGGAATTTCGGTGATTTCCAATGTACGTTGCTATTATACTGCTTTACTGCGCATATCGCGTTTTCTTCAAACATGCTGTGGAGCAGTGTACGATCACAGTTTACCAGCGAGTATAAATCGAACAAAAGTTGGCTTTGTTCCTGTTTTCTGTATAAAATATGATGCATTTGATAGGTTTACTGTAATTACAGATAACATTACGATTCATCTGGTATTTGTTGATTATTTACGAAGAAATATGATAAATATTGTTGTGCATTGTGTAATAAAAATTTGTAACGAAAACGAGGCTGGGAGTTTAAAGTGAAGACATGTTTACTGAACGTTTATTCAATGGTACTATGAAAAGTGATCGGTATAACTCGAATACAAAATTGTTTACTTTCAATCTATTGATAATTCGAATGTATTGGTTATACATGTACTGGTTGTGTACCAGTTATCGTCATTCACCAGATTTCGTCATTATCAATAAAACGCACAATATTGTGATTATTTTTCGACCCTCCACTTTACAAATCACTATACACTATCATGAGACGATTGGAGAGGAAAAAATATTTTAGAAATGTTAACAAACACTCTCAAAACAACCCGTTTACCTATATAAATACCGTTATAAACAAAATACAATCGGGGGAATCACGCGCTAATGCGCATGCGCAGAAAAATTTCCTTCTAAAATAGCTGACCTTTTACGTCGAACCATTGAATCAATTTGACATGCCAAAAAACTAAAAGCCTGTGCTAACAATTTTCAGCCAAGGATGACAACTAGTTCACGTCATGCGGACAGTTATTTCCTTTTAAATTATGAACGTCGAAGTGAAGTAAATTACATCCGATAACTACAGTTGAAAAAACATTTTAAATTGTAGATATCATTTTTTTCGAGATATTTTTTTTGTGTATTCATATGCAATGGTATATTTATGTTTCAATTAATAACTATACACACGTTTTCATCATCCCAAACATGGATTATTCGGTATTAAACTGAACATGACGATAACTACTACATTCGGCTCAAACGACAGGCCTAGTTCAGTCTATATTTAGTAACGGTCACGTGACACTTGTTACTGAGAATAGGAATAATGTAAACACAGAATATTTACGGCAAAGGGGTAAGCTTCTCTACCGGCAAAAATATTTATGAGATGACTAGTTTTGATTTAAATATATTAAAGAATCAACATAAAAATGACGATATCTGGTATACAGCCAGTAGTTTGTTTAATTGTCATTGACTGATAATAATTATTTGAGAAGTTTGCGCCGGCGACGAGGAATTTGAGTCGGTGTCCAGATGTTTGAGTAGGTTTGAGAACATAAGAAACACGGAGAATTGGGAATGTTTTATTGAAACTGAGTAAATAACAAAAACACAGTCTTTAAGCACGCTGCTCATTTTTAGCCAATCAGATTTCATTTTACAATTGCTCTTTGGAATAGGCTTCAAAATGGCGATCCACTGTTCTGAAATTGAAAACAAAAGTTTTTGTGCGAATTTGTTTTAAAAATAAATTTTTTCCAGGATCTTGGTCGCAAAGACAGGGTGCATGGTATCTGCACATGCACGTTATATGCCGACAAATACGGTAGGAACATCTGACATTGCCATACAAAATGGATGATAATCAAGAACATCTGACACTGCCATGCAAAAATGAATGATGAGTAGGAACATCTGACATTGCTATACAAAATGAACGATAATCAAGAACATCTGAAGTTGCATACAAAATGAACGATAATCAAGAAAATCTGACATTGCCATACAAAATGAACAATAATCAAGAACATCTGACACTGCCATACAAAATGAACAATAGAACATCTGACATTGCCATACAAAATGAACGATAATCAAGAACATCTGACATTGCCATACAAAATGAACGATAATCAAGAACATCTGACATTGCCATACAAAATGAACGATATTCAAGAAAATCTGACATTGCCATACAAAATGAACGATTATCAAGAACATCGGACATTGCCATACAAAATGAAGAATAATCAAGAACATCTGACATTGCCATACAAAATCAATAATAATCAAGAACATCTGACATTGCCATACAAAATGAACAATAATCAAGAATATGACATTGCATTATAAAATGAACAATAATCAAGAATATCTGACATTGCCATACAAAATGAATAATAATCAAGAACATCTGACATTGCCATACAAAATGAACAATTATCAAGATCATCTGACATTGCCATACAAAATGAAGAATAATCAAGAATATCTGACATTGCCATACAAAATGAACGATAATAACATCTGACATTGTCATACAAAATGAACAATAATCAAGAACATCTGACATTGCCATACAAAATGAACAATAGAACATCTGACATTGCCATACAAAATGAACGATAATCAAGAACATCTGACATTGCCATACAAAATGAACGATATTCTAGAAAATCTGACATTGCCATACAAAATGAACGATTATCAAGAACATCTGATATTGCCATACACAATGAAGAATAATCAAGAACATCTGACATTGCCATACGAAATGAACAATAGAACATCTGACATTGCCATACAAAATGAACGATAATCAAGAACATCTGACATTGCCATACAAAATGAACGATATTCTAGAAAATCTGACATTGCCATACAAAATGAACGATTATCAAGAACATCTGACATTGCCATACAAAATGAAGAATAATCAAGAACATCTGACATTGCCCTACAACATGAAGAATAATCAAGAACATCTGACATTGCCATACGAAATGAATGATAATCATGAACATCTGACATTGCCATACAAAATGAACAATAATCAAGAACATCTGACATTGCCAACAAAATGAATAATAATCAAGAACATCTGACATTGCCATACGAAATGAACGATAATCAAGAACATCTGACATTGCCATACGAAATGAACGATAATCAAGAACAATCAAGAACATCTGACATTGTCATACAAAATGAACAATAATCAAGAACATCTGACATTGCCAACAACATGAAGAATAATCAAGAACATCTGACATTGCCATACAAAACGAATGATAATCAAGAACATCTGACATTGCCATACAAAATGAACGATAATCAAGAACAATCAAGAACATCTGACATTGTCATACAAAATGAACAATAATCAAGAACATCTGACATTGCCAACAACATGAAGAATAATCAAGAACATCTGACATTGCCATACAAATGAATGATAATCAAGAACATCTGACATTGCCATACAAAATGAACGATAATCAAGAACAATCAAGAACATCTGACATTGTCATACAAAATGAATGATAATCAAGAACATCTGACATTGTTGAAAAGGAATAAACAGTTAAGAAGAACTGAATCTGCAATAAAAATAAATGGCAATCAATAACAAGTTACTCCAATATTGAAATGAATCTACATCTAGTAATGCTAACAAATGATTAATTAAGGAGATATTGAATTCAACAAAGCCGTCAAACTTACAATTTCGTCATGTCACGGTTCAGAGATCTAAGTTCCTCTTTCCTATTCACACATTCATCCATTTGGTAGTGGATATATTATTATATGAGCACACTGATTTCACCTCACTCCATCACTGGGCATTGCCTGGCAGATAATCCCACATGTAGGTGGGAGATTGGCATGATTGATCAACCAACATCTCCTTACCAGTCAAACTCATAAACTTAATTCTACATTTGACACTTTCATGGAATTTATCACTATGTTTAAGCTTGCAGAAGCACTTCAAGTGGGAAACAAATGATGAGTGGAGATCACAAGTTCCAAAATTGGTTCCAGCAGGCATTTAATCAATCAATAAAGGCAAATAAATGCTTGGACAGACTTACATAACAACCTTCATTTCATTAGGAAATGCAAAATGGGTCTTGACAAAACACAAATTACACCATGATGGAATGTATTTGAGATTTTATCTATTTTTATGACATATATATATTTATATATATACAGCAATATATATATATATACAGCACAGCATTGGCTAGTGTACATACAGCAGTGGTGTCTTCAGTTTTTTAGGGAATGTGGCCCTGCCTGCAATGCAGTCTTTGAAATTGTTCTTTTTTAAATCTCAATAACAATACAAACAATAGGCTGTTTGTGATATGCTGTTTGTGATATGTGGACAGCGCCACTGAATTAGGAATTAAAGCTGTATAACCTATACTGAAAAGTCTCAAATAATAGGTAATTAAATGAGTGTGTTTAAAATACAAAAAGCAGTACATTTGTAAAATTCTGTTCCAATGAAGAAGTAATATTGCGCCACTTCCCCACCAGTCCTCACCCCTGAATTATTTTAGGAATAAAATAAAAAAGGCCGTAGGGAATGGGGCCTCTAGAGCCGCTCCAAAAACACGAGACTCAGTGCGGGCAACATTTTTTACCCTGCTAGCCATAATGAAATTTTGTTGGATGGGAGCCGCCATAAAAACAAGAGGTCAATGACCTTGAAGCTCTACTGATAGGTTTTTTTGATAGCTAGATCAGCATTCCTATGAAGTTTCAGGAAAATCCGTCAAGTAGTTTCAGGAGTAGTCGCTACAAGTTTTCATTATATAACTCTATGTAAACGAAAGATGGCCGCTGGCAGCCATGTTTAACGTCAAATCAAAATAATTTTTGACAAGGATCAACATCATCATACTGATCATTTTAGAAAAAGTCCCATATCAATATCACTTATAGTTTTCAAGAAGTAGGATCATTTAGACATCAAGAGCAACATTCCTGTGAAGTTTCATGGAAATCCGTCCAGTAGTTTCAGAAGAGTAGTCGCTACAAGTTTTTACTAAACAACTCTAAGTAAACAAAGATGGCCACTGGCAGCCATGTTTAACGTCAAATCAAAATAATTTTCAACAAGGATCAATATCATTCCATACTGATCATTTTAGAAAAAGTCCCATATCAATATCACTTATAGTTTTCAAGAAGTAGTCGCTACAAACTCATTTTTTAAAATCTATTTTTAGATTTTGTGGCCATCTTGTTTTTCACATCAACATGAATTTTTGCTAGGATCAACTAGACTTCATGGGCAACATTTCTGTAAAGTTTCATAAAAATCCATTCAGTAGTTTCAGAGGAGTAGTCGCTACAAAAAAAGTTTACGGACGGACAGAAGGACGGACGGACGACGGACCCTCACCACGGCATAAGCTCTGCTGATCTCTGATCAGTAGAGTTAAAACTAAATATATATTTTCAGTATTTTATCTAATCAACCAAAATAAAGCTGGGAGACGCTCCAAATAAATTGGCGAGCACCCCGTAATACATAGGAGACAATACCCTATACAAAAATCTACAAAATAAGTAAATTAAAATCCCTTATTTTGATATAATCAAGGGCAACTATTCCATAAAGCAGGTATCAATTTTATTCAATGTGAAGCTCATCTCGGATCTTCTTTAAAGAAAACTTTAAATACAAAATTTGGTAAAAATCAGAAGCTGTTTACGTAATATTTAAAGCAAGCTGTAATGTGCTTGTTTTTATGATTATGATGGCACCACCAAAGATGATGCAGAGGAATATACAGATGCAGAGGAATATGATGATGGTGGAGAGAACGAAAAACAATTGACTGATTGACAGAGTGTGTAATCACATTAAAAATAGGTATTTGTAACAAAAAATAATAAACAAATATCAATTACTGGAGTAATATGAAATAAATTCCAATAAGATTGAAAACTGTCATCCAGAATTGGAAATTCAGGTTCTCATGAATATTTTCGCAATGATACACAACCCATAAAACACACAAATGGTTGAAATGCACAACAAACTTACATTAATGGGAAATTTGTTTTTCCGACTTTCAAAAAGAAAAGGCTATATAGAGTAGGTGACTACATTTGAGGATTCCCAGTTGCATGCGATCAAGCTGTATATAGACATGATATCGCACTACAATATGATGTTTATTATTTGAGAGTTACCTCCCTTTCCATTGCAAAATGTCACTAGTGGTCTATATCCATAACAAAATATCATCAAATTAAAGAGCTCAGTATTGGCAATGAAATGTCACAAAGGCTCCCAACACGGTATCATAGAGATCGCTCACATGCCAAATTATCGGAACCAATAAGATTGCAGATCGTGGCATTAGTTATATATTTAGTACTGCAACAAACCACCTTTGGCGCAGTCGGTTAGAGCGTCATCTACTATGTGTCTTCTGAACCGATGGTTCAGGCTTCGAGCCTTATATAAGGCAACATTTTTTAAACCATACAATTTTAAGATATTTCAAAAAATATTATGAAACTACTACGGAATAAATCTGATTGGTTCCAACAATTTGGCATTTTCAACCTCTGCATACTAGTAATGGTCACATTAGCTGTTCATATATTACACTATCAAAGTGGTGAAATAAGCCCATAACTGCCAAGTTTTCAGGTGGTGGTGAAAAAAGATACAAATAGAGCCATACAGAAAAAAGAATAAATCTTGTTTAAATATATATGACTGTCACTATTAATGTCAATGTTAGGCCTACCATAAAAAAAATGTTGGTTTGCTGTTTCCCTACCAATCCACTAAAAAGGGCCCTACCCAAAACTTTTATAGCAGTTCTTTAACATCAGTATTTTTTTTATTGCTATCATCCGTATATTTTTCTTTAATTTCTAAATGTGTTAACTATAATGGGCAACAAAAACAACATCACCTACCTACCTACCTACCTACCTACCCATTTAAGATATCCTGGGTCGGGAAATGGCAAACAATTTTTTTTTAATGATGGCCTTACATATACAAAATACATATTCAAAATCTCTACAAGTGATTTTTCTTTTTCTATCTATATATATATTTTTTTTAAAGTAAATAATGCGGAAATTAGTGTAATAACAAATCCCTATTTTTGAGACCAGAAATCCTGCTTGGCCTGACAAATTTTGAGTCATCTCTCAGATCACCTCGTCCGTATTATACAAGTGTGTGACTTTTAAAATAACATCATCTTTTCAGACATGATTATTTGAATAAATTCTTTTACATGTAAAACATAATACTAATAAAAACCATATATGTGAAATACAATAAAAAAAAATTGAGTAAAGTATCACCTCACCTTTCTTCGGTAATGAACAACAGTTAAATTCCATTTTCTTCACTATATCAAAACCAAATAAGCATTCATAATAACACAAATCAGTTGTGCCTCTGTGTAATTTTCAAAAATATATATTATGAAGTCTTCAAGAAATATTTCCACTACAGATGTAATCTAAGGTCAAATAAATACGGCTCCTGCCAAAAGCCGTCAAAACTGTCTGCAAAGAAACTGTTGTCCATCACATTAAGGATGCTTAGTGTCATGCATAGGCTCATAAATTAATAAATATAATGAAAATGTATTACTCGCTGCCTGAAAGCAGGAGATAGCTGCCATTATATATACCCTAAAACAATTATGTAATTGGGGGAAAAAATAGAGAATGCTAATCTGGATTAGGTATTGCACATGTTACTTATCAGAAAGTGATTTTACTATGGCTTGGGTTGAAAAGGTTATTATAATAGCTGGCAATAATGTTTACAATTTATCTTAGAGACTGGAGCAGCAGGCTCCATTAAGACAGTGTTATCACCAAGGTCAAAAAGTTCATCCTTAATGTGATAAATCCCATATTATGCATCATCATCATCATCAACATCATTGTCATCATCATCATCATCATCATCATTGTCATCATCATCACTGTCATCATCATCATCATCATCGTCATCATCATCATCACTACTGTCATTGTCATCATCATCATCATCGTCGTCATTGTCATCATCATCAGTCATTGTTATCATAATCATCATCTTCACTGTCATCTTCACTGTCATCATCATCATCATCATCATCATCATCATCATCATCATCATCATCATCATCGTCGTCATCATCATCATCATTATGTCATTGTCATCATCATCATAATCATTAGCAGCAGCAGAGCAGCAGCAATTCTTCCAAACCCAAAAGCATCACCATTACGCAAAAAAAGGCTGTTTTCCTGTAACCTGAATAACTCTATATTTTAGCAGTCCAAACCTAATTTATTTCCCAAAAGGTTGTGGTGGGTTGTGTAAGATTTAAAGTGGAGTGACCATGAAATGTTCAGGAAACATGTTAAGATGTAAAAAAATAATTTTTGATAACGATCACTATTATAGCAAAGGCGATTACTATTATAGCAAAGGCGATAACTATTATAGCAAAGGCGATTACTATTATAGCACAGGCGACTATCTAGAAAAACATACTTTGTATCTAGCAATAACCTAATATTAGTTTCATGAGAAGTTGGCAAAAGCAGCCACTTTGTTATTTTAAAAAATGTGCAATATATTTTTATATTTACCATAATTTATATACCATCATTTATATATGATATGACATTGTAGTATAAATATCACATGATTATGATTATCTCTGAAATAGGAAATACCCATTTCATAACTGTATTGAAGCAAAATGTTCACTGACAGATTTCAGCCCTCATTGAGATCAAAACATTTTTTGCAACCAAAACAATTTTCATGTTGAAGAAAACAAGAGGGACAATGACCCTAAATTGCTCACCTTAAGACCTTGCCGGGCATTATAGACACTTGCAGCGGTAACACAAGTGGGTGAGAAGAGAAGAACCCCGGGCATTATAGACACTTGCAGCGGTAACACAAGTGGGTGAGAAGAGAAGAACCCCGGGCATTATAGACACTTGCAGCGGTAACACAAGTGGGTGAGAAGAGAAGAGACCTTGCCGGGCATTATAGACACTTGCAGCGGTAACACAAGTGGGTGAGAAGAGAAGAGACCTTGCCGGGCATTATAGACACTTGCAGCGGTAACACAAGTGGGTGAGAAGAGAAGAACCCCGGGCATTATAGACACTTGCAGCGGTAACACAAGTGGGTGAGAAGAGAAGAACCCCGGGCATTATAGACACTTGCAGCGGTAACACAAGTGGGTGAGAAGAGAAGAACCCCGGGCATTATAGACACTTGCAGCGGTAACACAAGTGGGTGAGAAGAGAAGAACCCCGGGCATTATAGACACTTGCAGCGGTAACACAAGTGGGTGAGAAGAGAAGAACCCCGGGCATTATAGACACTTGCAGCGGTAACACAAGTGGGTGAGAAGAGAAGAACCCCGGGCATTATAGACACTTGCAGCAGTAACACAAGTGGGTGAGAAGAGAAGAGACCTTGCCGAGCATTATAGACACTTGCAGCGGTAACACAAGTGGGTGAGAAGAGAAGAGACCTTGCCGGGCATTATAGACACTTGCAGCGGTAACACAAGTGGGTGAGAAGAGAAGAACCCGGGCATTATAGACACTTGCAGCGGTAACACAAGTGGGTGAGAAGAACCCAGACTAATGATTGGAACAAACCTGGAAGAGGATAACAAACTAATGTCACATGTGTTATGCCTTGTGGCGGAGATTTTTCAGTTTATGTAAAATGTTAGATCCTTAGGGCAAAGCCAATTTTATTCCAGGGTAACCATTTTGAACAAACTTGGTAGAAGACCATAAGAACACATGCAATATTAGACCTCTAGCCCTTGTAGTTTCAGAATGAAATCTAACACAATACTTGCCAATATCAGCTTAGTTTCATGCAGAAATGCAAACAGTGTTCCGGAAAAAGCATTAAGATAGGTTTGACATCAATACATCTACATTTCATACATTGCAGAGAATAAATTAAAAAAGATGGCATGCAAAAAAAATAAAGTTTTTAGATGCTGTTCAACATTTTAATAAAATAAATCCCACAGAACTGAGTCACAATTTACCATGTGCAATTATAATAATTGGCTGCCATACCATGCAATGAGCAAGTGTAAAGATGCTTGGTCTAATTGTTAATAATGTGTTGGATTTATACATGTACATCTGTCATGATGCTTACTTGTATTTATGGATTCCGTTTTTCATGGAAACATAAACCATTAAGACTGATAAGAACAGATATAATATTTTTAAGTAATGTTACATTTTTAATTTCTGTAATTTATCTGACCATAATACTTGTCATCAGATGCTAAATTCTTGTCACTCTATCAGTTTAAATGTTTGTTAGTCATACTGACAAGTAGGCACTTCATGAAATTTAGCCAAGTGACCGAGAAAATACACGAAGACATACTAACTTCTCAAAGTATGCTTCCTTCAATTCTTCAAGGAGCAGTAGACCTTAACTACATTTATAAACATACAGACATTTTCATTTGCATTACCTTGTTAAAGCATTGAACAGAATATACCGTATAATGCCTAATAAACGCCCCAAACCCCCCTGCAATTTTTTTCAGAATTATTTTTCAAAAGATGTAAGTTAATTATGTTTCATTCACAATGACAAAATCACTAGAAAACTTAATATCCGATGCATTAATTGATTGATTGACATGCAGACTTTGCTTTTCTTGATAAAGAAAATCATTAAATAATGTCCGATTTGAAAGTTAAATTATGTACTTTTGGTCGTCGCAAACAAACGCTCCCCCTTTCCAAAAAATGGGTGTTTATTAGGAATTATACGGTATATATGCTTCATACAGAGATATACTAATTAAGACCTTTGTCCAGTATTTCTTCTGTGACCTAGTTAAGTGATGACACAGTGCTTCATAAAGTGATAGAACTACAGATCTGTGTCCAGCCCTTCTCCTGTGACCAAGTTAAGCGATGGCACAATGCTTTAAAAAGTGACAGAACTACAGACCTGTGTCCAGCATTTATTCAGTTACCTAGTTAAGTGATAGTACAATGCTTCATAAATGATAGAACTACGGACCAGTGTCCAGCATTTCTTCTGTGACCTAAGTTAAGTGATGGCACAGTGCTTCATACAGTGATAGAACTACAGACCTGTGTCCAGCATTTATTCTGAGACCTAGTTAAGTGATGGCACAGTGCTTCATACAGTGATAGAACTACAGACCTGTGTCCAGCATTTCTTCTGTGACCTAGTTAAGTGATGGCACAATGCGCATACAGTGACAGAACTACAGACCAGTGTCCAGCATTTCTTCTGAGACCTAGTTAAGTGATGGCACAATGCTTCATACAGTGACAGAACTACAGACCAGTGTCCAGCATTTCTTCTGTGACCTAGTTAAGTGATGGCACAATGCACATACAGTGACAGAACTACAAACCAGTGTCCAGCATTTCTTCCTAGTTAAGTGATGGCACATTGCGCATACAGTGACAGAACTACAGACCAGTGTCCAGCATTTCTTCTGTGACCTAGTTAAGCGATGACACAATGCTTCATATAGTGACAGAACTACAGACCAGTGTCCAGCATTTCTTCTGAGACCTAGTTAAGTGATGGCACAGTGCTTCATACAGTGACAGAACTACAGACCCGTGTCCAGCATTTCTTCTGTGACCTAGTTAAGTGATGGCACAGTGCTTCATACAGTGACAGAACTACAGACCAGTGTCCAGCATTTCTTCTGAGACCTAGTTAAGTGATGGCACAATGCTTCATACAGTTATAGAACTACAGTTTTGTGTCCAGCATTACTTCTGTCACCTAGTTAAGTGATGGCACAATGCTTCATAAAGAGATACAACTACAGACCAGTGTCAGCATTTCTTCTGAGACCTAGTTAAGTGATGGCACAATGCTTCATACAGTGATAGAACTACAGACCAGTGTCCAGCATTTCTTCTGTGACCTAGCTAAGTGATGGCACAATGCTTCATACAGTGACAGAACTACAGACCAGTGTCCAGCATTTCTTCTGTGACCTAGTTAAGTGATGGCACAGTGCTTCAACCAGTGACAGAACTACAGACCAGTGTCCAGCATTTATTCTGAGACCTAGTTAAGTGATGGCGCAATGCTTCATACAGTGATAGAACTACAGACAGGTGTCCAGCATTTCTTCTGTCACCTAGTTAAGTGATGGCACAATGCTTCATACAGTGACAGAACTACAGACCAGTGTCCAGCATTTCTTCTGTCACCTAGTTAAGAGATGGCACAATGCTTCATACAGTGACAGAACTACAGACCAGTGTCCAGCATTTCTTCTGTCACCTAGTTAAGTGATGGCACAATGCTTCATAAAGAGATACAACTACAGACCAGTGTCCAGCATTTTTGCTGTAACCTAGTTAAATGATGGCACAATGCTTCATAAAGTGATAGAACTACAGATATGTGTCCAGCATTTCTTCTGTAACCTAGTCAAGCAATAGAACTACAGATATGTGTCCAGCATTTCTTCTGTGACCTAGTTAAGTGATAGAACTACAGATCTGTTTCCAGCATTATTTCTGTGACTTAGTTAAGCGATAGAACTACAGATCTGTGTCCAGTATTTCTTCTGTGACCTAGTTAAGCGATGGCACAATACTACATACAGAGAGAACTAACAGTCCAGTGTCCAGCATTTCTTCTGTGACCTAGTCAAGAGATGGCACAATGCTTCATACAGTGACATATACCCCAGAACAAAACTGCACTGGAATCCATTCAATTTGTAAAGGGATGAATTATTTCCTGGCATTTTCTATATAGATATTAAAAAGCATGTACACCTGTTCTACTGTAATTTTGGTCTGCATCACTGAATCATGTTTATTAACAATACAACTATCAATTTAGACAACTTTTGTGAGGTTTCAAGGGTTACTTATTCTTTTTAGAGCTCTATGATCCCAATGGCATATTTACAGGATATCCATTCGGGTTGTTGTTGTTAGCAGCATTTCCCCTGGCTTGAAGGATGGGAGCTTTTTATGAAGCTGTTATGGATCACACAGAAATCCCAAGCAAATGGTGACAATCAATCAAAACCAAGCAAGAAGATAAAAAGCCACTTTAGGCTGAATCTTGTGATCAATCTTTGTGTCAGCTTGGATTTACTTTATGGCTATCTTGTAACAGTGTAAGCCATGCAGAAAAGACAAAATCATACCAATGACAGCATTTGACATGATGCTGAGCAAGACGAAAGGTCCGAGGGTCAGGGTTGGCCAGCTGAGACACAAACATGAGATAATATGACACCTGTAATGTGACACATTTAAGTAGGTACATATGATATGTTTCATGTCCACTTGATTGTTTAAATTATGAAATAAAATATTTCCAGGGGTTTATGTTGTGCCAGATCAATTCCTGTGGGCGGGGCTTAAAGATCGTCATTACAAGGGACCGTAGGCCTGTGGTTTCCATGTTTTTCAAGTTTCATACACCAGGTTTAGATCTCGAAAAATATTAACTCCCTGGAAATATATTTTACGCCATATCTGCCATGTATTTTGTGTGTACACAATTTGTTTTTAAGAGATAAATTCTCACAACTTGTTATAATTAATTGAATGTTGTTTAACGGCTCATCAACACAGTATAGGTTATTTAGAGCCGCCCCAGAGAGAGGGGAAGGATACATAGGAATCCGGGAACCTGCCCTACTCTTATTATCGAATAGATTCATATGGTTCTTTAACGTGCTCGGAGGATAGACCGATACACGGGACCGCCCGGTTTACGTCCCCATCCGACGGACGAGGCTAAGGTAAAGTGTCTTGCCCAAGAACACACCGACGGAACTCAGTGGCACCACGGAGGATTGAACCCGGGGCCTCCGGTTACAAATCCGCCGCGCTACCGACTGCGCCACGCCAGCCCCCGGCAACTTGTTATGCCTGTCTCTTATTAAACATCAAATGAAGAAAATATATGCAGCTTCACCCTGTTGTTAATAATTTAGATTTGTTGTTGGAATATAGCATTGCTTTAACCAAACTAATATTGCATGTGTCTTGTATGTTTTTTCTGGCTTTTAAAATTAAAGTTTAACGTATATGATGTCACAGATGGCATCCTGAGAGGTGATCTTAATGGTTTCTTAATTACCAATCAGCAGTGAGTATAATTAATCAAATATGTTAAGTAGGCAATATAATAGGCTATTTAGTGCTTCTCCCAGAAGTGGTAACATCAGTATGTGTACACTATGATGATATAGAAAGTATGAGAAAGGGCAAAGAGAGGTTCGAAAGGACATTCTACTGAGAGAAAAAGAAAAGAGAAAAAGGATTTATATGGGAGACATAGAGAGGAATTGCCATACAAAGGTAGGAAGGATATTCCAGGCATGGGGAGAATTCTACAGATGACTACTAGAGAAGAGATTTGTGTGGGTTTATTCAAAAGGCCAACAGGACAGATAACAGATCATTAGTTTTACAATTTGGACATCTTCAAATTAATTATCATGAAGTTCAACTACATCCATCACAAGCTGATTGCTCCAAGTATAATGGTGCCTGTATCAATACTGCTTTCAGTTCTAAAACTCTTCTGAATTAGTTGAGCTAAGTGACATCTTGGACATTGCACAGTTTCATTTAGGTTGAGCAAGAAATCACTTGCCTTTTTCCTGTGAAGTTTAAAAGCTGAATAGACCACAAGACTTTCCTATACAATTATATCTAAAGCAATAGATATCCCAAGACTCTCCCATACAAGTCTGTTAAAGCTAAAGCAGTAGAGACCACAGTACTCTCTGATACAAGTCTATTTAACACAGAAGAGACCACAAGACTTTTCCATACAAGTCTGCTAAAAGCATTAGAGACCACAATACTTTCCCATACAAGTCTGTTAAAAGCAGTAGAGACCACAATACTTTCCCATACAAGTCTGTTAAAAGCATTAGGGACCACAAGACTTTCCCATACAAGTCTGTTAAAAGCATTAGGGACCACAATACTTTCCCATACAAGTCTGTTAAAAGCAGCAGACACCACAATACTTTCCCATACACATCTATTAAAAGCATTAGAGACCACAATACTTTCCCATACAAGTCTGTTAAAAGCATTAGAGACCACAATACTTTCCCATACAAGTCTGTTAAAAGCATTAGAGACCACAATACTTTCCCATACAAGTCTGTTAAAAGCAGTAGAGACCACAATACTTTCCCATACAAGTCTGTTAAAAGCATTAGAGACCACAATACTTTCCCATACAAGTCTGTTAAAAGCATTAGGGACCACAAGACTTTCCCATATAATTCTGTTAAAAGCAGCAGACACCACAATACTTTCCCATACACATCTATTAAAAGCAGTAGAGACCACACGACTTTCCCAAACCCATCTGTTAAAAGCAGCATAGAATCACAAGACTTTCCAATACACATTTGTTAAAAGCAGTAGAGACCATAAGACATTCCCATACTTGTCTGCTAAAAGCAGTAGAGACCACAAAACATTCCCATGCAAGTCTGCTAAAAGCAGTAGAGACCACAAGACATTCCCATACTTGTCTGCTAAAAGCAGTAGAGACCACAAGACTGTCCCATACACGTCTATTAAAAGCAGTAGAGACCACAATACTTTCCCATACACGTCTATTAAAAGCAGTAGAGACCACAAGCCTTTCCCAGACCACAAGACTGTCCCGCACAAGTCTGTTAAAAGCAGTAGAGACCACAAGACTTTTCCATACAATTTGGTTAAAAGCAGTAGAAACCACAAAACATTTCCATACAAGTATATTTAAATAAAGATTGCCAAAATCTTGGAAACCCCATCAACATAAATTATATTTAAAGCTAAAAATCATGCTGGTCACTAAATTTACTGACCACTGTGGCTGACCACTGTGGCTAAAGCTGATGGTCAAACATCTATTAATTATCTCTGTTGTCAGTGATGGAAAAGAAGGAGTTCATCTGAGGTTGTCAACACCAGGGTGTATAAGGGCATGTCACTGTCACATATGACAAATCAATGACATGTTTAGTTGCCAAACACTGTCCCTCATTAATTACACTTATGTATTTAACAGGCTAATTGGCAGCCACTGACAGAAATTAGCATGCTGATTGACAGTACATCCACTGTGAACCAATAACTGATGTGTGGTATCATTAACATTTTAATTAGTATATAATTAGTGTCTTATGTAATAGATTAGGCAAGGTAATAGTAAATCACACATTTGTTGTTCGATTACCATTTCCTTATAAATTTGAGTTTAACATTCAGGCAGGAAGGCAAACTTTAAGAAATTTCAGACAGACTCATTACCTAAAATAATGGGGTTATGCTTCCATTTTTCTTTCTACAAGACTAACATTTTCTGTCAATCTCCCAATTTTAAAGCTATTTAGAAACATTCTACACCACATAACACAAAACATGTAGATTAACTAATGGGAGCAGGTGCCCTCCAGGATACTTTATACATTTTGAAATATGTAATAATTATTCAAAACAGATAAGATAATCTATATTAATATAAAAACACAAATAAACTACAGCAGTTTATCTTTATTGATATATTAGATATCAACCTGGTGAAACCAAAGGCATTAATCTAGCTAAGTTGAGTACAGCAATTTCTCACTCTATGGCATTTGTATCAGATTATTTTCTGCCCCTGCCCTCAGTCTTATGTCTTCTCTTCAACTAAATCAGGCTGGTTTGACAGACATCATATGCATCAATTAATGTTAAATGGGGCCCTCAGATCCTGTCCAATACATATATACAAATCAGTACAGAATTGGATGTTTATATCACATATATTCAAATTTAATCAGCACATATTTGGATGGTTTTCAGATCCTGTCTAATACATATATTCAAATTTAATTAGCAAAGCATGGAAGTGTTTTAGGATCCTGCCTCAATCATGTTTACTAGATAAGATCAAATGTAATCAGCACAGAATTGGATTTTTCAGATCCCATTTATTACATGTTCAAATTTAATCAGGATGTGCATATTTTGTCTAATAAATATATTCACATTTAATTAGCACACATTATAATTATGTTCAAATTTATCAGCACAGAACTGAAGGGTTTTCAGATTGTGTCTTATACATAAATTCAAATTTAATCATCACAGAATGGGAGTGTTTTTGACACTACATGGATATTATATACTCTGGTACAAGTGAACCAGACATGTTTGATATACCTGGACAACAATGTACCAAACAGGCACAATTGGTGACCTCTTTAACACACTGCTCAAGCCAAACATGACAACTGAATGGTTTTTTAACAGCTACAAACAGACAAAGAGGTCAAGTGCATTCCAAAACGGAAACATTTTAACTTTCTAGATAGAGTTGAAGGTCAGTTTAACAGACAGGAAGGACACCTTGAACTATGACAATATCTCAAAACTGTGACACATTCTAATGCAGTGATATAAAACAAAGAGTTATAAATTAGCTGGACATTGTTCTCTCTGACCAGGATTGCAATTAAAACATTCTCTGGATAACAAATATGACAGTTTGTCAAATATGAGCCAGTCTCTAAGGACTAGTCAAGTCAGAATGTGCAAGTTTCTAAAAAGCTCAAGAAACTGTTTTCATCAACTAAGAATTGTGTACTAAGTGTATCACCACCTTTATACAAGGTGAGAACAAAAGGGTCATAACTCTTATTAATATATATATTCATGTGATTGGTGGCATGAAACAATCATCCTGCATCATTTTCTTCAGTGTAATATAAACCTATTGAATAATGAGCTAGAAGACTTCTTCTGAAATGATATGATGCATAATCACACACCAGATAGACTTATTTCTTTAAATATGTATATACATAATGTATGGGGTTGAAAGGGCCACATGGCAATCTTGATTTTTTGAAAAACTCCCGGAATCCCATTAGTTTGTCTACATAACTTGCATTTTTCCTATCAATAATAGTAATTATAAGAAAAGTAGTCATTTTTGCATATTGTTAATTGTTCATTATATTGCACCAATAATATATTTAAACCTATGGTAGAATAAGATGAAAACAAGGAAACTCAAAATTTTATTTAATTATATGCAAGCAGCTTTAAAGTCAAAATAATACTGGATAAATAAATCGAGACGCTAATTTCAATGCTTGATAAATGCTTCAAGACTGTCGTGTGAGACTATCGTGTGAGACTCGAATGTCGCTTGTAACAATCTTCCAGTCAGATCACGACGTTTTGTAGAACTACACTGAATGCTCAGTTTAAAGTGCTGCTATGAACACCATGCCGACCAGTCCTTGCATATGCTGAATGTCAAGCCATGTAGCTATTTTTCCATTTTTACAAATGGACCCAGCTGGGAAGCGAACCCACAACCACAGAGCGAACCCACAACCTCACAGCAAACCCACAACCTCACAGCAAACCCACAACCTCACAGCCAACCCACAACCTCACAGCCAACCCACAACCTCACAGTCAACCCACGCCTCACAGTGAACCCACAACCTCACAGAGAATCCACAACCTCACAGTCAACCCACCTCACAGTCAACCCACAACCTCACAGCAAACCCACAACCAACCCACAACCTCACAGCCAACCCACAACCTCACAGCCAACCCACAACCTCACAGTGAACCCACAACCTCACAGAGAACCCACAACCTCACAGTCAACCCACAACCTCACAGTCAACCCACAACCTCACAGCAAACCCACAACCTCACAGCCAACCCACAACCTCACAGCGAACCCACAACCTCACAGCGAACCCACAACCTCACAGCCAACCCACAACCTCACAGCGAACCCACAACCTCACAGTCAACCCACAGCCTCACAGTGAACCCACAACCTCACAGTGAACCCACAACCTCACAGTGAACCTAAAACCTAACAGCGAACCCACAACCTCACAGTGAACCCACAACCTCCCCACAACCTCACAGCGAACCCACAACCTCACAGTGAACCCATGCCTCACAGTGAACCCACAACCTCACAGTGAACCCACAGCCTCAAAGTGAACCCACAACCTCACAGTGAACCTAAAACCTCACAGCGAACCCACAACCTCACAGTGAACCCACAACCTCCCCACAACCTCACAGCGAACCCACAACCTCACAGTGAACCCATGCCTCACAGTGAACCCACAACCTCACAGTGAACCCACAACCTCACAGTGAACCCATGCCTCACAGTGAACCCACAACCTCACAGTCAACCCACAACCTCACAGTCAACCCACAGAGTGAACCTACAACCTCACAGCGAACCCAAAACCTCACAGTGAACCCACAACCTCACAGTCAACCCACGCCTCACAGTGAACCCACAACCTCACAGCGAACCCACAACCTCAGTCAACCCACAACCTCACTGCCAACCCACAACCTCACAGCGAACCCACAGCGAACCCACAACCTCAGTCAACCCACAACCTCACTGCGAACCCACAACCTCACAGCGAACCCACAACCTCACAGCGAACCCACAACCTCACAGTGAACCCACTACCTCACAGCGAACCCACAACCTCACAGCCAACTCTACAACCTCACAGCGAACCCACAACCTCACAGCGAACCCACAACCTCACAGCGAACCCACAACCTCACAGTGAACCCACAACCTCACAAACCCACAACCTCAGTCAACCCACAACCTCACAGTCAACCCACAACCTCACAGTGAACAACCTTACAGTGAACCCATAACCTCACAGTGAACCCACAACCTCAGTCAACCCACAACCTCACAGTGAACAACCTCACAGTGAACCCACAACCTCACAGTGAACCCACAACCTCACAGTGAACCCACAACCTCACAGTCAACCCACAACCTCACAGTCAACCCATAACCTCACAGTGAACCCACACCCCACAGCGAACCTACAACCTCACAGTGAACAACCTCACAGTGAACCCATAACCTCAAGTGTGTGAGGTGAATGCTCTATCACTAGACCACTGCCAGGGAAGGAGATTCAGTCTGCAGTGGCATTTTGAGGAAATTCAGAGTTTGGAAATAACGTATATAGCGTTATAAGATATAAATAAGATATTAGTTGGCAAACCATATAAAACAAAACCAAAGAGCGCTCTAAGATATCCTAGTACCAGCAGCTGGAACATAAAATGAAGTTTTATCAATTACTTCAATTTTTAAAGATGCATAAATCCTCGCCCATGAAATTCCAGTTTTATATAACTATTTTGCCCATTAATATAAATATATCATACAGCAATATGTAGTTCTATTGTAATTTAAACCCTGAAATCCATATATACTATTTATAACAAACAGCAGTGCCATCACTTGAGGTTGCTGGATATCTGTAATGTTATCCATATTAATATCAGGCTTATCACACCTTTATTAATGAGATTTCTTAGAGTTTTAAACTGCCAAGTTTTATCATAATCATTGTAAGAAAAATGGCATCTGCCACTCAAAATGAACAAATATGGTTTCAGGATTATTAAGGTTAAATTGAAGGTTTAATTCACTAGTATGGTATAATGTTTTATAATATAGGGGTCTAATATGATGAATATTGCATGTGCCAACTTTTCCCTGAAATTTGTCTTTAATAACGTCCGGTTATTATTTAATACAACTTTATTGTCATTTTCCATCATTTACAGAATGAATTTAAAAAATCGATATTTAACTTCTACAAATATTTTATGTCTGTTTTTAAAAGTAAGATGTGTGCTCTGTGGAGCACTTGTGTCACCTTCCTGCACCTTGTTTTAGAATGTATGTCACATAACTATACTTGATGTGGCTATTGTCATAGTGTATATATATCCAAAGTTTTATAAATAAATAAGAAAGTTTCAGAAAATGTTATTTTTAGTGAAAAAATTCTCTTGAACCCAGAGTACGACATCGTCCGACATTTCGGTTTATACCAGAATTTTGACCATGAATGTGACCCTGACCTTTTGACCATAAGGTCACACGACTGTTGTATATCAAAAATGTGACTTCTGAATAAATTAAGTTATGCCCCTTGTTAAATTTTCTTGACTAAAAAATGCCTTTGAATCCAGAATTTGTCGTGACCTTGACCTTATAACTGAAAAAGGTCATGTGACTATTGCCACTGAAGTATATTTATCACATAACTTGGTAGCGGAATAACACCATTCCATATTTTCGATATACCACTAGTTATATAAGTATACAAATAAGCCTAGTATGTTTATGTCGGTTTTGTGTGTTAAAGCGACAGTCAAAATGCAATAAAAGTCGATATGTGAGTTATGTAATAAATAGAATCTAACATTAGTTCTCATTCATTATTGAATTTATTAAACGAGTTAGGAAAAATGATTTAATACTCGGCAAGAGCATTGCATTATATCATTTTGTAATAAATTCAATAATGAATGAATTAAATTGAATTGAATGTTGTTTAATGGCTCATCAACACAGTATAGGTTATTTAGAGCCGCCCCAGAGAGAGGGAAAGGATACATAGGATTCCGGGAACCGTGCCCTAATCTTATTATCGAATAGATTCCTATGGTTCTTTAACATGCTCGGAGGATAGACCGATACACAGGACCGCCCGGTTTACGTCCCCATCCGACGGACGAGGCTAAGGCAAAGTGTCTTGCCCAAGAACACACTGATGGAACCAATAATGAATGAATGAGTACTCATGTAAGATCCTCTATATATTGAACACTTGTTGAAGAAATATGAAGAAATGGCATAGCCAATGTTAAATTTGTGTGATGTTGGTAGTCAGACACAAGACAGTGGACTATTTATAACTGGCGACAAAAAAATATATGTCTATAACTGATAGAAATATAGAAAATGGTCATTGTGTCCAGGTAACATGTAACCAAAACTCAAGTTTATGTGCTTCATTTGACTATAGAAAAGAACCATAACTGCACAAGTCTCCAACAAGCTCACACCATCATTTCTTGTTTCCACTGTGTCCAAAAATGTTTTTTATTAATACTTGCATGTCAAAATGACTGCTTACTAAATATGCCCGAAAAGTTGCTGTTATTAATACTTGCATGTCAAAATGACTGCTTACTAAATTTGCCCGAAAAGTTGCCGTTATTAATACTTGCATGTCAAAATGACTGCTTACTAAATTTGCCCGAAAAGTTGCTGTTATTAAAACTTGCATGTCAAAATGACTGCTTACTAAATTTGCCTGAAAAGTTGCTGTTATTAATACTTGCATGTCAAAATGACTGCTTACTAAATTTGCCCAAAATTTTCTGTTATTATATGATTAACTTTGTTCTTTTGTTTACATTCAAGCAGCATATATAATTCATATCTTTGAAATAAACGATATGTCAGTGTCTATAGCCAAGCATCCATAATAATTATGTCAGTGTCTATAGCCAAGCATCCACAATATGTCAATGTCTATAGCCAAGCATCCACGATAATTATGTCAGTGTCTATAGCCAAGCATCCACGATATGTCAGTGTCTATAGCCAAGCATCCACAACTGTTGTACCTACCAAAAGAGAAATAGATAAGTGTTGTGTTTATTAACATCTGCACTTGGTTGATATACATTCCCCATCCAAATGGAATTGTCTGCGACTATGAAGCATGTAGTCTCAGCCAGCTAGACTGTATCATGCATATGTCTTACTTGCAGATATCGGTAATACACGCGTTTTTTTTACGCGCATAAAGCCGACGTTTGCGTGACGTCATGTTGTAAATCAACGTACAACGTCAATGGTTGGTGTATCAGTTAAATTTTTTAACGTCACTAAGTGCGGCTCATAAGTTAAAAATAAGAAATTATTATTAAATTAACTTAAAAATATGTTTTTGAAAGTCTCGTTGAATCTCTAAAAATCTCGCCCAAATCGCCCAAATTGGCGATTTCAAACATCCTATTTACCCCAGGCCCGGGCTCTTGATCCGTGAAGCATAGCGTAACGAAGAAATCAGAAGCTGGCCGGGTGACCAAGGCTATGAAGCATGGTTCCACATCCTGATGGAATTGGTGGGGACTACGTCCAAATGGAAGTGTTTGGGACTATGAAGCATGGTTCCACACCCTGATTGAATTGGTGGGGACTTCGTGGCATGGTTCCCCATCCAAATGGAATTGTCTGAGACTATGAAGCATGGTTCCACAACCTGATGGAATTGGTGGGGACTACGTGGCATGGTTCCCCATCCAAATGAAATTGTCTGGGACTATGAAGCATGGTTCCACACCCTGTGGAATTGGTGGGGACTAAGTGGCATGGTTCCCCATCCAAATGCAATTGTCTGGGACTATGAAGCAAGGTTCCACACCCTGATGGAATTTGTGGGGATTAAGTGGCATGGTTCCCCATCCAAATGGAATTATCTGGGACTATGAAGCATGGTTCCACACCCTGATGGAATTGGTGGGGACTACGTGGCATGGTTCCACACCTTGATATAATTGGCTGGGACTATGATGCATGGTTCCTCATCCAAATGGAATTGTCTGGGACTATGAAGCATGGTTCCACACCCTGATAGAATTGTCTGAGACCCTTGAGGCATGGTTTTACATCATGATAGAATTTTCTGGGACTACGAGGCATGGTTCCACACCCTGATACAATAGTCTGGGACTATGAGGCATGGTTTTACATCATGATAGAATTGTCTGGGACTACGAGGCATGGTTCCACACCTTGATGGTCTTGTCTGGGACTACAAGGCATGGTTTCACACCCAGATACAATAGTCTGGGACTATGAGGCATGGTTTTACATCATGATAGTATTGTCTGGGACTATGAGGCATAGTTTCACACCCAGATAGAATTGTCTGGAACTATTAGGCATGGTTTCACACTCATATAGAATTGTCTGGAACTAGGAGGCATGGTTCCACAACCTGATAGAATTGTCTGGGACTATGACGTATTGTTTTACATGATAATGGAATTGGCAGTGTCTACGATGCATGGTTCCCCACCCCGACAGAATTTGAGGGGACAATGCTGCATGGTTCAACATACTGATGGAATTGTCTGGGACTACAAGGCATGGTTAACAATCTAAATGGAATTGGCCGATGCTATGAAGCATGGTTCCACATCTTTATGGAATTGGCTGGGGTTATGAAGCATGATGCCACATCCTGGTGGAATTGGCTGGAATATGAGACATGGTTCCACATCCTGATGGAATTGGCTGGGACTATGGGGCATGGTTCCACATCCTTATGGAATTGGCTGGGGCTATGAAGCATGGTGCCACATCCTGATGGAATTGCCTGGGACTATGAAGCATGGTCCCACATTTTGATGGAATTGGCTGGGGCTATGAGACATTGTTCCACATCCTGATGGAATTGCCTTGGACTATGAGGCATGGTCCCACATCCTTATGGAATTGGCTGGGGCTATGAAGCATGATACCACATCCTGATGGAATTGCCTGGGTCTATGAGGCATGGTTCCACATCCTGATGGAACTGACTGAGGCTATGAGGCATGGTTCCACATTCTGATGGAGTTGGCTTGGGATATGAGGCATGGTTCCACATCATAATGTAATTGGTGGAGACGGCAAGGCATGGTTCCACATCATAATGTAATTGGTGAAGACTGCGAGGCATGGTTCCACATCATAATGTCATTGGTGGAGACTGCGAGGCATGGTTCCACATCATAATGTCATTGGTGGAGCCTGCGAGGCATGGTTCCACATCATAATGTAATTTGTGAAGACTGCGAGGCATGGTTCCACATCATAATGTAATTGGGAGACTGCAAGGCATGGTTCCGCATCATAACGTAATTGGTGGAGACTGCGAGGCATGGTTCCACATCATAATGTAATTGGTGGAAACTGTGAGGCATGGTTCAACATCATAATGTAATTGGTGGAAACTGCGAGGCATGGTTCCACATCATAATGTAATTGGTGAAGACTGCGAGGCATGATTCCACATCATAATGTAATTGGTGGAGACTGCGAGGCATGGTTCCACATCATAATGTAATTGGTGGAGAACTGCAAGGCATGGTTCCACATCATAATGTAATTGGTGGAGACTGTGAGGCATGGTTAAACATCATAATGTAATTGGTGGAGACTGCCAATGCTTCTACAAAGCTTATCCAGAATCATGGCAGCAATTACAACCGTCTAGATTGGCAATCAGGTCATATTTCATAAATTTATTGCACCCACATTTTATAAATGATGTATGCAAAATACTTTGTCATTTCTGATCTAGAGACTGCTAACCCATCTGTTTTCATTATGTAGATAAGTGTTGTATACATCATTTAATGGTGACCCATTTCACAGTTAATGTTGCAAAATAGGTAACAGTACCAGCGTTGGGATTGATGTGGGAAAAAAAAGAATTTTGGGAAGGGACACATCATGGCTTTGAAATTGGAAAATTAAGCAGAGTTTCCCTTGGAAATAAAAACACAAACAGCAAGATTTTATTTTCTCTGTTTTGTGGAATCTGTTTTAATAATGGGTAATACTACACTGTTAGGTGGTAAGCTTTGAATATAATGTGTATTACAATAGATAGCATCAATACAATTTCATCTTTTTTCAATAAGTAGCTATGGCCCGGATAAAAGCTTCTGTTAAAAAAAAAAGGATACAGTTGTACAACTTCTGTCTGGAACAGTAACAACAAATTTTAAGCAGAGTATAATATTAGTATAATATTAGTATAAATATTATCATCTCCCTCTCATCCAGATACAGGTACCATTAGGCAGGGACCCAACTTCTCGTATCGTGCAAAAAAACACTTTTGGTTTACCCGGAAAGATATACTCGTGATTTTTTGCATATCAATAGCAGAAACTGTGATATATACGAAACCACTGTATGGATTAATGGTAATGTTTGCATTTCGTAACACCAACGCATTTTCTACGGAAGCCCGTAAGTGATAAGAAAATATTGATATTCAAAGAAAAAATGTGTAATAGTTTATATTTTAGCGATTTGATTTTGTTTTGTACATAAATAAGATATAACCACGCCTGATTATATTCTGTTCATGCAGAATGTAATTTTCAATTAATTTTTTTAAATTCAAAGCGGTTTAAGGATTGAAGATGGCAGGCAGATGGGCGGAAGGAGGGACGGGCATCTATCTTTAGGCTAAAGCTTTCATGCACGTTGTTAATAACTTCTGTAAATTGTTTTCGGTTAAAACCAACTTTACTGTGAAGCGTTATATCGTTAAGATGCCACTTTCTTACGAGCAAGGCCGATTTTCTCCTTTTCAGAATATAGTTATGACCACTGAGTTACTTAACAAAAATGCACATTTTGGGTAAAGCTTAGGTGCAAGGTTTTGACACCTTCTTTATCTTATTTTGGATTTTAACTAAAATTGCTGTGAAGCCTTATATCAAACAGACATCACGATCATTGTGGACCTTTGCCTTTTCTAAATAGAGTTATGGCCCCTGATTATCTACGAAAATACATTGTTTGTGTTGAGTTTATGTTGATTAATTAAGTTTTGTTGAAAATTAAACAATATTTTGGGTGGAAATTTTATATACAAATTGTTTTGCCATTTTGGAATAGAGGTATGGGCCTTAATTTACTTAGAAAATATGATTATTGCAACAACTATCTTTAATTGTGCAGGGTTTAAACCATATCGTTTAGTGTGAAGTCTTATTCAACATTAACATACTGGCGGATATTTAGAATCCGTTCGATGGTAGCTTTTAGATTTCTTAATACAGTTATGGACCTTTAATTTACCTTGAAAATAGAATAGAAGTTACTGCAATTACTGTCTTGCCAAATTGTAAATTTCCAAATTGGTTCACTATTTTTGTCACAGTCAGAGGATTGTATTTATCAGAAAAATAACGGGGTTTTTACTGACTAGTTTTGTTGGAAGGCGATTGGGTATGATGTCTGACAGAGTTTCTCCAAAACATCTTGAATACTATATACATGATTTATTTGAAATTTGCACTTTTGTTACATATGATCATTAACTGTCCATCCAACATTGGTGTTTCTGTGATCTTGAGTTTCAATTCTAGGTTCTGATTGATTGAACAGGCAACATTTGGTTAAGAATGTTGTCACGTTTCTCCAACACATCATAAACTTGAATACTTTCCTACGGATTGTGTCGCCTTGATCCATGAGACCCAAGATATTAAATAGTGTAATCGAGTCATGTTTACAGTTTAAAACTATAAGTATCACTAAATGTGATCCATATCCTAGTTCAAGTCAGAAACAAAATTATGGTATAAAAGTCGACAAGGATATATAACATTCACAGAACACAGTCAGTCAACCAAACACACGTATTTGAAACAAACACCAATCACCAATCACAAGGATAGAAAGGAGAAAAGTATGCGAAATGGCAAACGCAAATGGTTGGAAATATGGGTACCTCCTTGAAATGGTCAGTGACAATATGGATATTTCCTTGGAATGGTCAGTGACATAAAGGCCGCTGGGGTTAAACCAGGTTCTAGAGTGCACCAAACCTCACTCTTACCCTAGTTTCATACCAATAAAATGCGACCATCCAAGCTATATCCCCTTACAAACTAGGCAGTATTAAAGACACATTTCCCAACGCTACTTGGTCATTGAAAAAGCACGGGAAGCTTGGATATTAACAGCCAGCACGCTTCATGGGTGATCAACTCAGGTATATAAATTGAGGCCCGCTCTTAGTTTTTTATTTGTATAGCATTGCTATATTGAGGGTAAGAATAGCTTAACAACACTATGTAATTTACTTTAATGAAGAAATATAATTTAGCTTTTGAATACAAAACTTATCTGGTATTTCTTAATTGTTTTTAGACCAAAAATCAGAGCACAACACAATAAATATACAACATTCTTTAATGTGTTATTATGTGTACTTGTCACAAATGCTTTATTGGGTGGGCCTCATAATCTGAAGAAAAACTGAATATCACACTTTGCTCATGAAATTGTTGAGCTAACAGTGATTTACAGTTACCTATAGAAATTCTCTCCCCACCAAATACAATAGGCTTGAAATGTGTCTTTAATAGCAATTAGTAGGCAATATAAGTATAACACAAAATGATCATGTATATTTGAATATAAAATGCCTAGAAAGCCACAAACAATATACTTGTCAGAAGCCAGGACAACTAAAAATGAACCATTAAGAGGACGATAAGACAATATTAAATTCAAACATTAGGCGTTACCATCCCTTGCCCTATTTAGGTAGAAGCTCATGCATTCATTACGATATATAATATAGAAGGATAGAGATAGAGAGAAGAAAAAGGCCCTTTATATATACATATACTATAACTATATTCTCTCTAGCCGCCTTCTATACTATATATATGGTAATAAATGCCTGTGAGTAGAAATCATCATATGGTTCACAATCTGTTGGGTCATCACAACATTAATTGTAAAGCATTGTGGCAAACTGTAAATGGGTCAACATTTAAACATGCAGTGCTTTGCAGAATGATGGGGTCATAACCTATTTGTTTAATATGTTTTTTAACAAGTTTAACACAGATTGTATGAATGTGATAATGACCAATGATCTTAAAAAGTCTGTACATATAGTCATCATAGAATTCACGCTGCAACAGACTTTGTAGCAGAAGAGTTCTGACAATACTTTTAAAAGTAAATCAGTAAATGATAATAAACCTTTGCAAAGGTTTGTCCGGATATAAGACGCAAAGAAGCACTATTAAAGCTGGAGTAGATGAAAAGCAAAACAAACTTCCAACTATGTACTGGATTCCTAATTTACAAAAACAGCCTAATAAAGCACACCTTCTTTCTATTTCTAGTAACGTCCTGTCTTACTGCCGTTGTAGATCATGTAACACAATATTGTGCTAAAGCTTATGCTAACTCTTGGATTAATATATTTTGGTCGTTATTACTTTCTTGAAAAAGAATGCAATAAGCGTCACACAAACCTTTTCAAAGACATATTGCGGTAGAATAAAATGTATTCTTTGGCCTATCACTCCGCCGTTAAAACAATCAAAATGCACTCCACCATTGCGTTTCCCATAGGTTTACAGTATTGCGTTTGTTTTATCATCACTTTTTAAAATTGCATAGCTCTAAACAGCCTACCTAAAATCAAATACTAACCTAAATTCATCAAAAATGTCTAAAGTAAGGGGAGTTCCGTTCGATTGTTAACCACTCAACACCACCCCCTAGCATTAGTGGTGTCGCAGAGTTGATTTCTGATAACCATTTTGATATTTTAGCTATGGTCATGTGACAAATTATGACGTAATCGCAGACTAGTTTCTAAGAAGTTGTCAGAGTCACATGGTGACCCTGGTAAATATTGGGTAATGATCACTGTTAAAAGACTTATCAAAGGAGGTTGACACATTATTTTGCAGCGCACTGTATGTTTAGTGGTTGACCCATTTACAGTTCACCGCTTTGCTTTCCACTTGATTGTACAATCGCCGGAAAGATTGTGGACCTATGATGACGTCCACCTAAATCCTGTAAGGACGGTACCGTTTGGTGTTTGTCTTCAATAGTGTCTAGTCATGCCCTTAACAGTAGCAAAATTGAAATGATCTCTCTTGTCATAGAGTTTGCTTATTATTTCTCAGTTTCAATCGCGAGATGTAAACCAAGTAAAGAAGATATAGCAACTATGAGAAATGTTAGCTTTTTTGAGGTGAAGTTCTTTAGGAAAGAAAGTATATGTAGTAACCATACTAGAAAAGAAAGGGTTGTAATTGTCCAATATATCATCCATATTCAAAGAGGTATAATAAAAGGCTTCGATTACATCTGCCTAAGCGTATCTGGTAAAAGACTAAATATGAAACCTCTAGCATAACAAAACAAAAACCAACTCTGCACATTTCGTTCCCATTCGGGATTCCAACAATTTGTCTATAAACAGTAGTGTCATACCTAACTAGTTCCATATGTGCAAAAATATTATCTTATATGAAAATAAATGCTTCGAAAACAACTACGTGACAAGTCCACATGGTGTAATTGTCCAAAAGCCTTCAACTAAATATTAGTGAGAATCAGAACTCGTTTACTGAAGTTGCTGTGTACTCAGTCTGAAATTTAAATATTTGCAAACAGCAAGGGCGATAACTTTGTAAACCACTCCTTAATTGTTCTCATTGTCAAACAAAACCTTAATAATATTACCCAAAAAAGCAGGCAAACTCAAATGCTATTTATTACAATCATCGAGAAAACAATGAGAAAACAATGACGCTCCTTAGTCTGAGGATGATATCCTCTTTGTTCAATTAGAATATTACACAGTAATTGATGATATTTCAAAGGAAAGTAGGAAACAATCAGACAATTGTATTTTTCGACAATTTAGAGCAGTAACTTGATACTTGCCTAACCTGTCTGAAATCCGTTTGATATAAAGTTACACGCCAAATTGTGTGAAAATCGAAACCAATTTACTTAATGTATTGTGTACAAAAGCTGAAATTTGCATTTTCGTAATAATCAAGGGCAATAACTCAGTAAGGCAGGTGTCAATTCTGCTAATTGTCATCTTGTCAAAGTCCATATTCATACAAGAAATGTCACAGTAAGTGACAAATACCCCCGAAGTGACCTGTAAGTGTAACCTTGACCTTGGAGCAATATGAAACCAACAGATATATTTAAAAATAATTTTAAAAAAAAAAAATCAATCAAACAAACAATAACAAGAGGTCAATGACCTTGAAGCTCCACTGATCGATTTTAATTTCAGGAAGTAGTCGCTACAAACTTATTTTTTAAAAATCTATTTTTAGCTGTGGTGGCCATCTTGAATTTCTGGCCGATCTGAAATTTTGCTAGGATCAATAAGACATTAAGAGCAACATTCCTGTAAAGTTTCATGAAAATCCGCCAAGTAGTTTCAGAGGAGTAGTCGCTACAAGTTTTTACTATATTACTCTATGTAAACAAAGATGGCCGCTGGCAGCCATGTTTAATGTCGAATCAAAACGATTTTTGACAAGGACCAACATCATGTCATGCTGATCATTTCAGAAAAAGTCCCATATCAATATCACTTATAGTTTTCAAGAAGTAGTCGCTACAAACTTGTATTTTGAAAATTTATTTTTAGCAGTGGCGGCCATCTTGAATTTCTGGCCGATCTGAAATTTTGCTAGGATCAATAAGACATTAAGAGCAATATTCCTGTAAAGTTTCATGCAAATCCGCCAAGTAGTTTCAGAGGAGTAGTCGCTACAAGTTTTTACTATAAAAATCTATGTAAACAAAGATGGCCGCCGGCAGCCATGTTTAACGGTGAATCAAAACGATTTTTGACAAGGACCAACATCATGTCATGCTGATCATTTTAGAAAAAATCCCATATCAATATCACTTATAGTTTTCAAGAAGTAGTCGCTACAAACTTGTATTTTGAAAATTTATTTTTAGCCGTGGCGGCCATCTTGAATTTCGGGCCAATCTGAAATTTTGCTAGGATCAATTAGACATCAAGAGCAACATTCCTGTGAAGTTTCATGAAAATCCGTCAAGTAGTTTCAGAGGAGTAGTCGCTACAAGTTTTCATTATATAACTCTATGCAAACAAAGATGGCCACTGGCAGCCATGTTTAAAGTTGAATCAAAACGATTTTCGACAAGGACCAACATCATGTCATGCTGAACATTTAAGAAAAAGTCCCATATCAATATCACATAGAGTTTTCAAGAAGTAGTCGCTACAAACTTGTTTTTTAAAAACCTATTTTTAGATTTGGCGGCCATCTTGGATTTCACATCAACATGAATTTTTGCTAGGATCAACTAGACTTCATGGGCAACATTTCTGTAAAGTTTCATGAAAATCCATTCAGTAGTTTCAGAGGAGTAGTCACTACAAAAAAAAGTTTACGGACGGACGGACAGACAGACGGACGATGGACACCGCACCATGGCATAAGCTCTGCTGATCTCTGATCAGTAGAGCTAAAAATAAAATAAAAAATAAATTTAAAAAAAATTAAAAAAAATAAAAAAAAAAAATTTTTTTTTTTTTTTTTTTTATTTTTTATTTTTTTTTTTAAATTACAAGATAGTTTGTAGCGACTACTTCTTGAAAACTATAAGTGATATTGATATGGGATTTTTTGTAGTTTGATATTTCATATACACATATAGGTTTCAAATACTGTATTTGCCTAAAAGGACGAGTGCAAATTGCTTTATTTTCCTTTGACTGTTTGTTCAGCGATTTTCATATAATGGCTTGGTACGAATGGGTTACCGTAGAAATCGCGATGCTGTTAGCAAATGCAAAGTATGCCAGAAGTCCATACAGTGGTTTCATATGTAGAAGACCCCCATCTGTTAATATTTAACAAGAGGTCAATGACCTTGAAGCTCTACTGATTGATTTTGATTTCAGGAAGTAGTCGCTACAAACTGGTTTTTTGAAAATCTATTTTTAGCCTTGGTGGCCATCTTGAATTTCCGGCCGACCTGAAATTTTGCTAGGATCAATTAGACATCAAGAGCAACATTCCTGTGAAGTTTCATGAAAATCCGTCAAGTAGTTTCAGAGGAGTAGTCGCTACAAGTTTTCATTATATAACTCTATGTAAACAAAGATGGCCACTGACAGCCATGTTTAACATTGAATCAAAATAATGTTTGACTCGGATAACCATCATGTCATGCTGATAATTTTAGAAAAAGTCCCATATCAATATCTCTTATAGTTTTCAAGAAGTAGTCGCTACAAACTTATTTTTTAAAAATCTATTTTTAGCCATGGTGGCCATCTTGAATTTCCGGCCGACCTGAAATTTTGCTAAGATCAATTAGACATCAAGAGCAACATTCGTGTGAAGTTTCATGAAAATCCGTCAAGTAGTTTCAGAGGAGTAGTCGCTACAAGTTATCATTATATAACTCTTATGTAAACATACATGGCCACTGGCAGCCATGTTTAACGTCGAATCAAAATAATGTTCGACTTGAATAACCATCATGTCATGCTGATCATTTTAGAAAAAGTCCCATATCAATATCACTTATAGTTTTCAAGAAGTAGTCGCTACAAACTTGTATTTTGAAAATCTATTTTTAGCCATGGCGGCCATCTTGAATTTCCGGCCGACCTGAAATTTTGCAAGGATCAATTAGACATCAAGAGCAACATTCGTGTGAAATTTCATGAAAATCCGTCAAGTATTTTCAGAGGAGTAGTCGCTACAAGTTATCATTATATAACTCTATGTAAACAAAGATGGCCACTGGCAGCCACGTTTAACATCGAATCAAAATAATGTTCGACTCGGATAACCATCATGTCATGCTGATAATTTTAGAAAAAGTCCCATATCAATATCTCTTAATATAGTTTTCAAGAAGTAGTCGCTACAAACTTATTTTTTAAAAATCTATTTTTAGCCGTGGCGGCCATCTTGAATTTCCGGCCAACCTGAAATTTTGCTAGGATCAATTAGACATCAAGAGCAACATTCCTGTGAAGTTTCATGAAAATCCGTCCAGTAGTTTCAGAGGAGTAGTCGCTACAAGTTTTCATTATATAACTCTATGTAAACAAAGATGGCTGCTGGCAGCCATGTTTAACGTCAAATCAAAACGATTTTCGACAAGGACCAACATCATGTCATGCTGATAATTTTAGAAAAAGTCCCATATCAATATCTTTTATAGTTTTCAAGAAGTAGTCGCTACAAACTTATTTTTTAAAAATCTATTTTTAGCCGTGGCGGCCATCTTGAATTTCCGGCCGACCTGAAATTTTGCTAGGATCAATTAGACATCAAGAGCAACATTCCTGTGAAGTTTCATGAAAATCCGTCAAGTTGTTTCAGAGAAGTAGTCGCTACAAGTTTTCATTATATAACTCTATGTAAACAAAGATGGCCGCTGGCAGCCATGTTTAACGTCGAATCAAAACGATTTTAGACAAGGACCAACATCATGTCATGCTGATCATTTTAGAAAAAGTCCCATATCAATATCTCTTATAGTTTTCAAGAAGTAGTCGCTACAAACTTATTTTTTAAAAATCTATTTTTAGCCGTGGCGGCCATCTTGAATTTCCGGCCGCCCTGAAATTTTGCTAGGATCAATTAGACATCAAGAGCAACATTCCTGTGAAGTTTCATGAAAATCCGTCAAGTAGTTTCAGAGGAGTAGTCGCTACAAGTTTTCATTATATAACTCTATGTAAACAAAGATGGCCGCTGGTAGCCATGTTTAACGTCAAATCAAAACGATTTTCGACAAGGACCAACATCATGTCATGCTGATCATTTTAGAAAAAGTCCCATATCAATATCACTTATAGTTTTCAAGAAGTAGTCGCTACAAACTTGAATTTAAAAAATCTATTTTTAGCTTTGGCGGCCATCTTGGATTTCACATCAACATGAATTTTTGCTAGGATCAACTAGACTTCATGGGCAACATTTCTGTAAAGTTTCATGAAAATCTATTCAGTAGTTTCAGAGAAGTAGTCGCTACAAAAAAAAGTTAACGGACAGACGGACAGACGGACGGACAGACGGACGGACGACGGACGCCGCACCACGGCATAAGCTCTGCTGATCTCTGATCAGTAGAGCTAAATAATCAGGAGTATATCTTTCCGGGTAAACGTTTTCATTTTTTTCAGGCTTAGGTCCCTGCCTACATGTACCTCCCTCCATTATCCAGATGTTGTTACCCTGTACCTCCCTCCCTCCCTATCCAGATGTTGTTACCCTGTACCTCCTAACCTTATCAAAAAATTTGAAGCCCTGTACCTCCCTCTCTCATCCAGATATTGGTACTCTGTACCTCCTTCCTTTATCCAGATGTTGGTATCATGTACATCCCTATCTCATCCAGATAGTGGTACTCTGTACCTCCCTCTCTCATCCAGAAGTCATCCACCTTCCTTATCTCATCCTGATATTGGTACCATGTACCTCCCTCTCTCTCATCCAGATATTGGTACCATGTACCTCCCTCTCTCATCCAGATATTGGTACCCCTACTTCCCTCTCTCATCCAGATATGGTACTCTTTACCTCCCTCTCTTCAAGATACTGGTTCCATGTACCTCCTGCTACCAACCAGATATATATTGGTACCCTGTACCTCCTTATCCACCAGATACAGGTACCCTGTATCTCCTGCTCTAATCAAGATATTGGTACCCTTATCTGGATGAGAAGGGAAATAGATATACTGGCGTGTTACAGGGAGACAACTTATTTCAATTCATATTGATCATTATACACATTAAAGTACTGCTCATCAAAGACAATCCTACTGTTTTCCTTTTTCATGAAACATTATAATATTAAAGGAACACAAGGTGACCTGAATTTATTAATCCATTTTGACTTGATGCTTGCAGATGATTTACATAATTAAAATTTGGGACTTTTCCCCCCTCCTTATTCTACAATAGATTTAAACATATTATTAGTTAAATATAATCAACAGTTAGTCATTACTCAAAATCATTTGGCTTTTAACTATACAAATAATTACTTTGAACTGTACAAATTATTATTAAATACACAATTTGCAAATATGAGAGTATGTAGAAACTAAAGGAAAGCCGCGAGGTTAAAAAAATCAAGAATTAGATTGCTGTCGGTCCCTTTAAGGGTATTGTATTTTATAGATTTTTGTCATCAATGATTTATGTATAATCATTTTATCTTTGACATCTCCACTATGGGCTGAGACATGATCTATTAGGTAATATGGTATTTTTTGTTATGATGAGGATAAAATATTACACCAGGCCTGCATTAAATGAATCTCCAATGAAATATGTATTGAAGTTACTAATTTGTTTTTCGATAATGTATTTTGCATGACAGGACCATGATGTAAATCTACAAAATTGGACAATATATCAGCTCTATTATTCTGACAGATAAAATCTGACAGAATAAGGGCAGCATGTCCTGGTATGAGCTATATAAACACCAGCTACACAATGGTAACCAAAAAGGGAACTAACTTGATACTTTCAAGATTATGCACATATTTATATAAAAAGTATTAACAGAAATATTAAGAAAATATTAAGACAATTTATATATACAACGAAATCTGAACACAAAAAATAAATAACCATGGATGATTCCAGAAATCACGTGACACTGACCTTCATGGAAAAAACAGATTATTTAATTTACATTACCTTTTTTGTAAAAATGTCATCAATATCTCTCCACCGGTTCAAAAGTTATAGGCTTAACATGAAAACGGTTCAAAAGTTATAGGCTTAACATGAAAAAAGTCACTTTTGACCTTTGATCTCCAGTGTGACCTTGACCTGGATAATTGGGACAATCAGTTGATCGCTACATATTGTCTTTTTTTCAACAACTTACAGTAACAAAGCCCTCCACTGGTTCAAAACTGAATTCATCAAACCTTTGAAACCCGTTGTCTCACCTCAGTTCATAAACTCGCTCTCACCTCAGTTCATAAACTCGCTTCTAAAATATAAACTTCCGATGTTCTACAGGCTGCATACTGCTAAATATAGTCTGACATAAGTAAATCAAGTAAGCCCCACCTTTTGTTGTGTAGGATTCAGTACAGAAGTGGAAATTCAGAGGTCAGCACATGTAAATTTGAGAAGTTTGAGATATCTCAAACTTAATATGTAAGATGCATTTTCAGGACGGATAAATGATGTGTACAATAATCCCCATCAGCAAGGATCACTGAATAGAATAACATATTATTTTTTTTAAAAAAAAAAGATATATTTTGAAAAATATATAACCTTCAGTGAAAATGCATGTCAATTCCTTGCAGATTCCATTCTGGTTGGTTTTGAGCTGGGAAAGGTGTGATTTTCATGCTTACAAAAGGCATTATGATGGAAAAATCTATGAAATAAGATAATTTAATTAAAATCTGGTGTATCAGGTCACACAGGTGGCCTGTGAAATTTAAGAATCTTTCATGGGTATCCGGTAAAGATTGGGAATTCCAACCCGAGGTATAATTGTTTTTATCTAAACCGAGACTCTGCCGAGGTTCCGTTTAAAACAATTATACCGAGGGTTCGAATTCCCTATCTGAACCGGATACTTAAGATAGATCCTTTTTGTTTGCATATCATTGACATTTTGTGCGTTGATGTCGCCAATAACTAATGTTTTACATGTTTTTTCTCACAATGATGTCATGTTCACGTTATTGACGTCACTATTGATGCGTGGGACTTTTATCTTCCCCCATGTTCATGCTTTTCATCACCCAGGTAAACTGCGGATAAGATACCCTTATCCATACCCTTTACCCTTATCCGGTATGCAAAAAAAGTATTTGGTTTTCTGAAACCTACACCAGTAAGGCCAGACCTTTTTAATCTTTAGGATTACCGCCGACCCAAAATTATTGCTGAAATCAAAAAAAAAAATACAAAATTTCCAAAACACTATTCTCTCGGCAATACGTAAATTTGCGGTAAAACTGGGTACGAAACGTCCAGGGTACGAAACGTCCGATCTGTATCGTGGACCCGGTGTTTACACTTTTACCTGAAACATTTATCGATCGAGAGTATATGAAATCATGGCGGACTCCATGCAGTTGGAGGAAAGAAAACTGTTTTGGTGGTTTGGGCTGGTTTGTACCGTCGACAAAGACATGAAGAGAAGTGTCTTTTTATAAAGCTTAACTGGCTTGACTGGGACAGATATTTTGATTAGCCAGAATGCGCAGTTAATTTTAGACTTTACATGGTTTGGGGTTTTCTATCCGTCAGTTTGTCTGTCTGCAGAAAGTGAAATTTCATGAAGATTGCAACAAATAATCAAAATTAACCATAATTGATTGCCTTTTATTTGACTTGTGATTAAAGTCATTTAATACTATTATACAATCATTTTTCTTTGAGATGCCTTTGTGGGTATGTTTTCATGATTTTTTTTGATTTTTTTATTCCCTCCTCCTATCCTTCATTTTTCCATAAAAAATCGGTAAATCTAATAAAAAAACAAAACTGGCCTAACATAACCAGACAGGGAAAACCAGACATAACTGCACAGCTTTAAGTTAAAGCGGGGATAACCCTATAATGAAAATACACAACAAACTGAAAGTTGCATGCTGTTTTACATTAAACCCATGTGTGTACATTTTAATAATCCAGCCCCACTACCCCACTAGGGGATGAGCAACTAAGAAAACTCCTACTCCATAGTTAAGAAAGCCCCTACCCCATTAGATTTTTTTCCCACAATAAAATGGGCTCAAGTATTCTCGCACATAATTGACAACCAATCAATCACCAATATCAAGTGCCCATATTGGCCATAAAACACAACTAGGATATAGGGTATACCATTATAATACTTCTCCCAGCATGGCAAAGTTTAAATACTGAAGGCTTGAGTTTGATTGATTTTAAAGTATTTAAAGAATGTATCATTTAAAATATAAAATACATCCATCAATAGGAAGCATGTTTCTTTTTGTCAACAAAACAGGTGTCTTGCCTACAGTAAGAGTATAACAGGTGTCTTGCCTACAGTAAGAGTATAAACAAGGGCAATAACTTCATCTTCAATGAAAAAATACTGTTGAAGAAGTTGAGCAGACTAATTAATAATTACAAAACTGCAGTAACTCTGTAAACTCAGCCGAAAATTATAGAAGTTGAGTAAACAAGGTGGTTACAGAGGCAATAACTCTGAAAAAAATAATCTGACCGGAACACTATGGCAATACCGCTGCACTTTATATTGTTACATTCCTGGAAGCTTCATTAAAATCCATTTTAAAGTTGAGCAGACCTCCTTTGTGACAAGCAAAAAACAAAAGCAATAAATCTGAATAATCACCTGACTACAACGGCGACACAATATGCACATCTCCATATTGTTATTTTCCCTGAAATGTTCATTAAATCCTTCCATGCTTTGTCGCAGACAAACAAGGGCAATAACACTGTGAAAAATCATCTAACCAGAACACAACTTGTGCATCAGTACTTTTCTGAATATTTCACTAAAATCCGTTCAAACTGTATGAGAAGTTCAGTCGACAAGCGTTGTTGCAAACAAACAATGAAAGTAACTCAGTAAGAAAATCATCCACGTATGCCTTTACAATTAAAGAGCATAAAACGAATGATTAGGATAATGATAAAGACGATATGGCTCAGGTGAGCAAAAAAGGATGAAGAAAACAAGAAAGCAACATGGCTTTTAAGAACAATGACAGCAACATGATTGTGTTGCAATCCAAGCTAGATTCAATCTCTCCAACTCACCTACCACAGCTGAAAGATCCAAACTAGACCCAATCGCACCTACTCTCCTACCACAGCAGACAGATCCAAACTAGACCCAATCTCTCAAACTCTCCTATCACAGCTGACAGATCCAAACTAGACCCAATCTCTCCAACTCTCCTACCACATATGACAGATCCAAACTAGACCCAATCTCTCCTACTCTCCTACCACAGCCAACAGATACAAACTAGACCCAATCTCTCCTACTCTCCTACCACAGATGACAGATCCAAACTAGACCCAATCTCTCCAACTCACCTACCACAGCTGAAAGATCCAAACTAGACCCAATCGCACCTACTCTCCTACCACAGCAGACAGATCCAAACTAGACCCAATCTCTCAAACTCTCCTACCACAGCTGACAGATCCAAACTAGACCCAATCTCTCCAACTCTCCTACCACATATGACAGATCCAAACTAGACCCAATCTCTCCTACTCTCCTACCACAGCCAACAGATACAAACTAGACCCAATCTCTCCTACTCTCCTACCACAGATGACAGATCCAAACTAGACCCAATCTCTCCTACTCTCCTACCACAGCAGACAGATCCAAACTAGACCGAATCTCTCCAACCCCCCTACCACAGATAACAGATCCAAACTAGACCCAATCTTTCCAACTCTCCTACCACAGATGACAGATCCAAACTAGACCCAATCTCTCCTACTCTCCTACCACAGATGACAGATCCAAACTAGACCCAATCTCTCCTACTCTCCTACCACAGCAGACAGATCCAAACTAGACCCAATCTCTCCAACCCCTCTACCACAGATGACAGATCCAAACTAGACCCAATCTCTCCAACCCCCCCTACCACAGCAGACAGATCCAAATTAGACCCAATCTTTCCAACTCTCCTACCACAGATGACAGATCCAAACTAGACCCAATCTCTCAAACTCACCTACCACAGATAACAGATCCAAACTAGACCCAAAACTGAAGTTTTTATCAAGCATTATAATTAGCATCTTGATTTATTAATCCAGTAGCATTATGACTTTAAACCTGCTTCCATATAATTAAATAGGAATTTGAATTTTCCTTTCTTTTTCCTATTCTGCCATAGGTTTAAATATTTGTTGGTGCACTATTATCAAAATTTGCATTCTTATAATTACTATTAATAATTTAACAATTTTGTTATCTAGAATAACTATCACAGATGCTGCTAGTTTTTCAAGATTGTTGTGTGTCCCAATAAGGGATTCTCTAAATGGAGCTCTGTTACAGCATTGACTGAATGTGTGAATTATGTCCCAGCATTGACGGAATGTGTGAATTATGTCACAGCATTGCCTGAATGTGTGCATTATGCCAAAGCATTGCCTGAATTTACACATTATGTCACACCATTGACTGAATGTGTGAATTATGTCACAGCATTGACTGAATGTGTGAATTATGTCTCAGCATTGCCTGAATGTGTGCATTATGCCACAGCATTGCCTGAATGTGCACATTATGTCACAGCATTGCCTGAATGTGTGCATTATGCCACAGCATTGCCTGAATGTGCGCATTATGTCACAGCATTGCCTGAATGTGTGCATTATGCCACAGCATTGCCTGAATGTGTGCATTATGTCACAGCATTGCCTGAATTTACACATTATGTCACAGCATTGACTGAATGTGTGCATTATGCCACAGCATTGACTGAATGTGTGCATTATGCCACAGCATTGACTGAATGTGTGCATTATGCCACAGCATTGCCTGAATTTACACATTATGTCACAGCATTGACTGAATGTGTGCATTATGTCACAGCATTGATTGAATGTGTGCATTATGCCACAGCATTGACTGTTTGGGTGCATTATGTCACAGTACTGCCTGAATGTGTGCATTATGTCACAGCACTGACTGAATGTGTGCATTATGCCATAGCATTGACTTTTTGGGTGCATTATGTCACAGCACTGACTGAATGTGTGCATTATGCCACAGCATTGACTGAATGTGTACATTATGTCACAGTACTGCCTGAATGTGTGCATTATGTCACAGCATTTACTGAATGTGTGCATTATGTAAAAGCATTGCCTGAATATGTGTATTATGTCACAGCATTGCCTGAATGTGTGCATTATGTCACAGCATTAACTGCATGGGTGCATTATGTCACAGCATTGATTGAATGTGCGCATTATGCCACAGCACTGACTGAATGTGCGCATTATGTCACAGCACTGACTGAATGTGTGCATTATGCCACAACATTGACTGAATGTGTGCATTATGCCACAGCATTGACTGAATGTGTGGATTATGTCACAGCACTGACTGAATGTGTGCATTATGCCACAGCATTGACTGAATGTGTGCATTATGCCACAGCATTGACTGAATGTGTGCATTATGTCACAGCATTGCCTGGATGTGTGCATTATGGCATAGCATTGCGTTAAAGTGTGCATTATGCCACAGCATTGACTGAATGTTTGCATTATGTCACAGCATTGACTGAATGTGTGCATTATGTCACAGCACTGACTGTGTTAATTATGTCACAGCACTGATTGAATGTGTGCATTATGCCACAGCATTGCCAGAATGTGTGCATTTTGTAACAACATTGCCTCTATATGTGCATTATGTCACAGCACTGACTTAATGTGTCCATATGTCACAGCATTGACTGAATGTGTGAATTATGTCACAGAATTGCCTCTATGTGTGCATTATGTCACATCACTGACTGAATGTGTGCATTATGTCATAGCATTGACTGAATGTGTGCATTATGTCACAGCATTGCCTCTATGTGTGCATTATGTCACAGCATTGACTGAATGTGTGCATTATGTCACATCACTGACTGAATGTGTGCATTATGTCACAGCACTGACTGAATGTGTGCATTATGCCACAGCATTGCCTGAATGTGTGCATTATGTAACAACATTGCCTCTATATGTGCATTATGTCACAGCACTGACTTATTGTGTCCATATGTCACAGCATTGACTGAATGTGTGAGTTATGTCACAGAATTGCCTCTATGTGTGCATTATGTCACATCACTGACTGAATGTGTGCATTATGTCATAGCATTGACTGAATGTGTGCATTATGTCACAGCATTGCCTCTATGTGTGCATTATGTCACAGCACTGACTGAATGTGTGCATTATGTCATAGCATTGCCTGAATGTGTGCATTATGTAACAACATTGCCTCTATATGTGCATTATGTCACAGCACTGACTTAATGTGTCCATATGTCACAGCATTGACTGAATGTGTGAATTATGTCACAGAATTGCCTCTATGTGTGCATTATGTCACATCACTGACTGAATGTGTGCATTATGTCATAGCATTGCCTGAATGTGTGCATTATGTCACATCACTGACTGAATGTGTGCATTATGTCATAGCATTGACTGAATGTGTGCATTATGTCATAGCATTGACTGAATGTGTGCATTATGTCACAGCATTGCCTCTATGTGTGATTATGTCACAGAATTGCCTCTATGTGCGCATTATGCCACAGCACTGACTGAATGTGTGCATTATGTCACATCACTGACTGAATGTGTGCATTATGTCATAGCATTGACTGAATGTGTGCATTATGTCACATCACTGACTGAATGTGTGCATTATGTCATAGCATTGACTGAATGTGTGCATTATGTCACAGAATTGCCTCTATGTGCGCATTATGCCACAGCACTGACTGAATGTGTGCATTATGTCACAGCATTGACTGAATGTATATTATTTATTGAATATAACCACATTTGTTATCACAAAGTTTACTTACAATTATGATGTGCAGACAATGGCTTCCATACTTTATTACAGATCGGGATCTCCCAAGGTGCACGAAGGTGTGCACTAAGAAATAAGTTGGTGGCTGGTTAAAAATATGATGTGTGAGCTTGTATACGTCATGTAATTATGTAATTAGCAGAAAGTTCTGTTTGCAAATTGACAGCGGGAGAGTTGAATGCACATATATCTACATGAACTACTACAGAAATAATAATATTTTATTTTAAATTGTTTATGCATGCACACATGTTTGTACCTTTTTAGCATTTAAGTATGTATTAAACATAACTATATCTGACACAGTAACCATTCTGTATAAATATGAATAAACGATCAGCTAAATCCGTAGAAGTAAGATAATGTTAGCTAATTGGGAATATATTCCTAACTTATTCGGAATATATTCCTAAATTAAAATAATCTCCATTATAGTTTTACCTTAGTATCATTAGATGCATTGTTATGGATTCTAAAGAATTAATTGAATTAAAAATGTTGTTTAATAGCTCACCAACACAGTATCGGTTATTTAGAACCACCCTCGGGACAATGGCCTAATGAATATATTATTATGGGAGTTCACATCTCATATACATGATGTATATGTGAGTTCACGCCTCTTATTACGCATCGTGCAAATACATTTCAAAAACGATTTTGTAGCAGAATAAAAAATGTATTTTTGCAGGGACTGTCAGGAAACATTCCTATGATATTTAAAAATTGAAATTTTCTAATTTATAATACCATAACAAATAATGGTCATTGACCTTTAATGTTAAAGATATTTCATTATGGTAGCTGGAGGCAAGTAGCTTTAAAGCAGAAATCTTGAGAAGATATCAGGTAAAATCAATGCCATATTCTTGTTGAGTCAACAGAAGCCTCTAATGGAAACTTGCCATCAATCAAACACATGTCAAACATGCTTGATAAAAATGGATTGACCCAATAAAACATAATCCTCAAGGATAATATATTATACTTTAATGGGGATAACCCAGTGCAGAGGCTGCAGAGAGGGAAATAATGGTAACATAATAGTGGTTTATGAGAGAGATTACTAGAAATGTGTCTGTGCCCCCACAGGACCCACTGTAGTAAGTTATCAGCTGAAATAAGCCCATAATGCTGCTGAAAAACACTCACACTCTGACAGTTATCACTGACAGATACAAACTCTCTCATTCAGACAGTTATCACTGACAGATACAAACTCTCTCATTCAGACAGTTATCACTGACAGATACACACTCTCTCATTCAGACAGTTATCACTGACAGATACAAACTCTCTCATTCAGACAGTTATCACTGACAGATACACACTCTCTCATTCGGACAGTTATCACTGACAGATACACACTCTCTCATTCAGACAGTTATCACTGACAGATACAAACTCTCTCATTCAGACAGTTATCACTGACAGATACACACTCTCTCATTCAGACAGTTATCACTGACAGATACACACTCTCTCATTCAGACAGTTATCACTGACAGATACACACTCTCTCATTCAGACAGTTATCACTGACAGATACAAACTCTCTCATTCAGACAGTTATCACTGACAGATACACACTCTCTCATTCAGACAGTTATCACTGACAGATACAAACTCTCTCATTCAGACAGTTATCACTGACAGATACACACTCTCTCATTCAGACAGTTATCACTGACAGATACACACTCTCTCATTCAGACAGTTATCACTGACAGATACACACTCTCTCATTCAGACAGTTATCACTGACAGATACAAACTCTCTCATTCAGACAGTTATCACTGACAGATACAAACTCTCTCATTCTGACAGTTATCACTGACAGATACACACTCTCTCATTCGGACAGTTATCACTGACAGATACACACTCTTCCATTCTGACAGTTATCACCAGTGGCGTAGCTGCCTACATGTCCCCAGAAAAAAAAATGCCAAAAATGCAATAAAAACTGACGGGGGTAGTGGGTATGGAGGGGTATGGTCAACTCAAACCTTTTGTGGGTATGGAGGGGTATGGTCAGCTCAAACCTTTTTTACTCGTGGTCTTTTCAGAAAAAAAAGTTGAGCTGTTTTCGCTCGCGGTCTTTCGGAACCGAACACTCTCTACTGTAGCCTCGGTCACTAGGCCCGCTTCTGATTTCTTTGCTACGCTATGCCACGCGGATCCAGAACCAGGGCTTGGGGAAAATAAGACGTTTGAAGTTGTCTCGAACTTTGGGGCGATTTTGGCGAGATTTTGAGAGATTCTATGAGACTTTAAAAAAAATGTATTTTCAAGTTAAATAAATGCTGATTTCTTACTTTAATCTTGTGATAAACAGCAAGTGATGTCAAAAACTGTAACTGTTGCATAAACATTTGACGTTATCAAGTTTATTTTATAGTTCAGTGAACTATCAACAATTCAGGACATCGGATTTGCCTTTGATTACTCCGCGAAATGATAAGCTGCCTTTACGGACAAGCTAGCACAGGACAATGCATCCAACGAGCAGATGGACCAATGGACCAAGGTCAGAACCCTGTGTGAAACACGATGGTCAAGCCGTGCGGATGCTCGTGACGAAAGAGCTGAACCTTTGGTTTGGAATACATTATACGAGAGAGCATCTAGCATTCCAAATTGAGCCCAGCAAACCAAGGAGTGCAGGCAGACAGCAACACCGAGCCAATCCCGACCTTGAAACAACCTCTGATTATTGGCAGATTACAGTGTACAACCTGCGCAAGAGATAAAAACTCAAATTCTAAAATATGAAGAGTGTTATTCCGCTGAATATTTACTGCCAGCAAAAGTAGCCAATCTACAGCCTGAAATTACGCTGCATGTGCTACAGGTAACAAGGCCAGCAAAAGTAGCCAATCTACAGCCTGAAATGGCAACAGAGATTTACGCTGCATGTGCTACAGGTAATAAGGGGCATATGAACAATTTGGCAATGAGATGGCGAGGTGGAGTTAGCGAGGTGGAAGGTGAAATGAGATATATATCCAATGCAGCCCCACAAAGAATACAAGAAACATTAAAACAAACTAATAAAGACTTGAACCCATGTATAAACAGAATATTGACAGTGCTTCTGACTATAAATACTACAGATACAAACTCTGTCATTCTGACACTTATCACTGCCAGATACAAACTCTCTCATTCCGACAATTAACACTGATAGATACAAACTCACTCTGATAATTATCACTGATAGATTCAAACTCTCTCACTCTGACAGATACACACTCTTTCTGAAATTAAAGAAGGACCGTCCTCTGTGTACATTTGTTTATCTATTTGTGTAAATTGTATATTTGCATTGTTTATTATTTTTCTGACTAGATTTATATATTGTTAACATGTTGTAGACGAGAAACTGTATAGTTTAAGTCTGAATAAAAGTTTGTTCTGTTCTGTTCTGTTCTGATTCTGTCTTAAAAATAGTATTCTTATCTTTGTTGACCATAACTTGTTTCTTAATTCAAAACTGGTTAAAAATGTATATAGATCTAACAAAGATTTGCTGCTGTTTCGCCTTGGTCAATAGTATTTTCCTCAGGTTGACAATATCCACTCTCTCTCTCTCTCTCTCTCTCTGATAGTTATCACTGATAAATGCAAACTCTCTCATTCTGACAGTTATCACTGATAGATACAAACTCACTCTGAAAAGTATCACTGATAGATGCAAACTCTCTCTGGCAGTTATCACTGATAGATACAAACTCACTCTGATAATTATCACTTATAGATACAAACCCTTTCATTTTGACAATTATCACTGATAGATACAAACTCACTCTGATAATTATCCCTGCTAGATACAAACTCTCTCATTTTGACAGTTATCACTGATAGATACAAACTCACTCTGATAATTATCACTGATAGATACAAACTCACTATGGCAGTTATGACTGATAGATACAAACTCACTCTGATAATTATCACTGATAGATACAATCTCACTCTGATAATTATCACTGATAGATACAAACTCACTCTGGCAGTTATCACTGATAGATACAAACTCACTCTGATAATTATCCCTGATAGATACAAACTCTCTCATTTTGACAGTTATCACTGATAGATACAAACTCACTCTGATAATTATCACTGATAGATACAAACTCACTCTGGCAGTTATCACTGATAGATACAAACTCACTCTGATAATTATCACTGATAGATACAAACTCACTCTGGCAGTTATCACTGATAGATACAAACTCACTCTGATAATTATCACTGATAGATACAAACTCACTCTGGCAGTTATCACTGATAGATACAAACTCACTCTGATAATTATCACTGATAGATACAAACTCACTCTGGCAGTTATCACTGATAGATACAAACTCACTCTGATAATTATCACTGATAGATACAAACTCACTCTGGCAGTTATCACTGATAGATACAAACTCACTCTGGCAGTTATCACTGATAGATACAAACTCTCTCACTCTGACAATTATCACTGACAGAAATGATATGTATTTTCATTCTGACAGTAATTCTAAGTGTTTTTCTCATCTAAATATTATCAGAAAACAATACATCTTCCAAATGGTGCTTTCTCTGAAATATATCTCAGTTGTGCCACATTATTAATGGAAGCATCATAAAGCATTATAAAAGAAATAATTCATAATTAGTTTCCCCAAACCCCTGCCTAGATTCTATGTTACACTGCCTGAATGATGGATTATAGACTGACAAGTAGGATTTTATGATTTTTGGAATTAAAAACTGGAGCTGATTTATGATGCTGTATTCAGATCATATGTCAATCTATAATGGTGATAATGAGAAATAACTGCCTCCATTATCCTGTCATTGTATCATACCAGGGGATATACTAAATGTTACATTAATATCAAATTTCTGGGCTCTTTCTGGTGGGTTACATATTACATTTTAATGAAAGTACAGATAATTACTGTTGTAGTTTTTTAATTGTACAAAATACTTAAATTAATTTGCTTTGCAATATCTGTCCAGATTTTACAAAATGTACATACAAACACTGCCAATTTATGTCCAGGTTTTATAAATGTAAATGTATAATTATAGAGAACACTCTGACACCCTTTGTCTAGAGCATACAAACCAAATGAAACATAACAGCATTCCCAGTCACCGTTTATTTCATTAATTAAATAATTATTACTGTACACATCATCTTGCCTAACATCTGATTTTAAGTGAAACAAATAAGTTTGCCAAGATATGAATACAGGAGATCAAGTTCACACAAAAATGTTTTCCAATCTCAAGTAAGCATGCAGTGGTTACCTCCCTTTCTCACTCACACGGTGTAGCTGGATGAATGGGTCAACAATATAGAGTTTAATTAACATTGTTGAAGTGATACGGGAAATAATTCCCAAGTGAGAAAGATTCTTGCGATATAGAAACGAGTGCGTTTTCACACGAGTTTCTATATCGCAAGAATATTTCTCACGAGTGAATTATTTTCCGTATCACGACAAAAATGTTAATTAAACTATATAATATATATTCTGTGATGAATTTCTTTCCAATCGTCTTTTGACACAGTATTCCTTCTTCTGTCACTCCTTTGGCGACAGCGCAGAGTAATATTATGACGTCAATGCGTGACATAATATCGTGACGTCTATCGTTTAGTTCATAACATTTGGCTACTGTGCTATCTTGCGCACTAGGCGAGATAGCACAGTAGAGGAAGGGATATGTTATAGATTTTCTCAAACTGGGAAATTTCTATAATTCATCACAAAATATATAATATACCATATTAATCACCCTCTTGTAGTAATAGCACCTCAGACAGATGGGTACTAATACCCTAGATCCCCCTCTAGATGGGGTACCAATATAATATATACAACTAAAAATGGAGTACCAATACTCTAGATTAGGTATCAATACCATATATCCCCTTGTAGATGGGGTACCAATACCCTATATCACCCTCTAGATGGGGTACCAATACCTTATAAATGGGGTACCATTACCATATCGCCCATTCTAGATGGGGAACTAATACCCTAGATCCCCCTCTAGATGGAGTACCACAACCATACCACAAGTATCACTCTCTAGATGAGTACTAATTAACAAATAATGTATGGTGCTGAGGTCCATATGCCAGTTTATGGACTGGGCAGTCAGACCTAGAATGTTATATTGACCGAAGCGAAGTCTGACTGCCCAGTCCATAAACTTCATATGGACCGAAGCACCATACATTATTTGTTATATTATACGAATCTGACCAACAAATTAAATCAATACGTTTTATGATTTATTTTGACGTCGTTTTTTTCACACGTCCGTCAATATAGCTATCGGACCGAGCGCTCGGTCAATATGCAACTTTATGGACTGGATGACGTCACATTAAACAAAGAGTGGAATGTGCAAATGAGGTATAATATTACTCTATATCCCCCTCTAGATGGAGTACCACTACCCTATATCACTCGAAATCCTTGGAAAAAAACTTTTTTGTTACGTATTGTAGCATAAACCGCGCATATAAAACGTGTGTTTTCAATTTCAGAACAGCAGACCGCCATTTTGAAGCACTGACCAAAGAGAAAATGTAAAACGAATTTTGATTGGCTAAAACCAAGCCGCGTGTAAGACTGTGTTATTTACTCAAGTGTAAATAAACTTGTACTTTTGAGTGTACTTTTGTTGTTTACTAGAGTTTCAATAAAATAAAAATCCCCAAGCCCGTGTTCAACTTATTTCGATCATATTAAATTTTTAATCTGGCGTTGTATGACTGGTGTTTTTTCCCGGTTATTAACTCTTACTTGTCAATTTGAAGGTGTTGACAGTTTGAGAGGTTTCTCGAAATGAGATGCATTGTCTTGTGGCATCACCTATTAAACGCATTTTCCTAACACATCGTGTCAGCACCTACTCAAACTTCTGAAGTAATCAAGGACAATTAAGGAATTGACATGTTACTGCGTACATGTATTGTTACATGTTTGTTTAATAATCACCATAGTCATCGTTGTTTGCGGTCAGATTAGCAAAAACCAAACACTTTACACGTTTTCCTAGTCAATTAAACCCTTTATGAATAATCAAGATTCTGCGTTGTCAAAATTCAGAATCGACTTTAACAAATAAATATGTGCGGTAAATCAATACCGCGGTTACCCGGTAGTTGTTGTTAGGAAAAAAACGTAATATTCTATTCTATTCAAGGTAAACCAGTCTGCGTTTACGGAAACCCAGCCTCGTTATCATTTCACTTTGCCGACTGATGTAAACAATGATATATTTCAACATTTCAATGGTATTTTATCAACATTATTCAACAAAACACACGATAAAGCTTGATTTTATTATTTTTATTGATACTAAGCATATAACATAAAACACATGTTATTGAACGAATAGAAACAAGCCAACTTTTGTTTGATTCAATCTCTCTAGTAAACGGCCGGTCTTGCGATTTTTGAAACACACAAAACTGCTCGACTTGGCTGGAAAAAAACATGGTAAAACATTACTTGTTGCCTAAATCGCGCACCCCTTCCACAACCACAGAATCTGCGGTAAAAAAATGCGCGGTGTATGCCGAGGACTACGGTACAAACATTTTGACAAGAAAAGAAATATAATGCATTTCAAGGAAATTTTAACAATGTGTTAGTATTGCAATCAACCTTGCGTATGACAAAACATGGTCTTGCTACGTGCCTGACCATTATACAAAGTCACTATGTGACAACCGTTCTACATAGTCACTATGTGACAACCTTTCTACAAAGTCACTATGTGACAACCATTCTACAAGTCACTATGTGACAACCATTCTGCAGTCACTTTGTGACAACCGTTCTACATAGTCACTATGTGACAACCTTTCTACATAGTCACTATGTGACAATCCTTCTACAAAGTCACTATGTGACAACCGTTCTACATAGTCACTATGTGACAACCTTTCTACAAAGTCACTATGTGACAACCATTCTACAAGTCACTATGTGACAACCATTCTGCAGTCACTTTGTGACAACCGTTCTACATAGTCACTATGTGACAACCTTTCTACATAGTCACTATGTGACAATCCTTCTACAAAGTCACTATGTGACAACCGTTCTACAGAGTCACTATGTGACAACTGTTCTACATAGTCACTATGTGACAACCTTTCTACAAAGTCACTATGTGACAACCATTCTACAAGTCACTATGTGACAACCGTTCTACAGTCACTTTGTGACAATCGTTCTACATAGTCACTATGTGACAACCTTTCTACAAAGTCACTACGTGACAACCATTCTACAAGTCACTATGTGACAACCGTTCTACATAGTCACTTTGTGACAACCGTTCTACATAGTCACTTTGTGACAACCGTTCTACATAGTCACTATGTGACAATCTTTCTACAAAGTCACTATGTGACAACCATTCTACAAGTCACTATGTGACAATCCAGTGTATTAGCCTGCCAACCGTGCAGCCGTCTTTTGCACGGCCGTTTTTGAAAAAGCGCGGTCAATACTTGGAGGAGTGGGTGGGGTAAAATTGTGTGTTTTTTGCTAAACAACACTTCCAAACTATTACTTTCTCAATATTGTTATGTTTTGTATACATTTATAGAAGAAAGATGATCTAAAATTCACCTTTTTCTCCTTTGTCTGTGAAAATAAATCCCCAGTTCTTGAATTTCTGCCTATACACTGTTACAACCATTATACATAGTCACTATGTGACAACCATTCTACAAAGTCACTATGTGATAACATTCTACAAAGTCACTATGTGATAACATTCTACAAAGTCACTATGTGACAACCATTCTACAATGGTCACTATGTGACAACCATTCTACATAGTCACTATGTGACAATCATTCTACAAAGGCACTATGTGATAACATTCTACAAAGTCACTATGTGATAACATTCTACAAAGTCACTATGTGACAACCATTCTACAATGGTCACTATGTGACAACCATTCTACATAGTCACTATGTGACAATCATTCTACAAAGTCACTATGTGATAACATTCTACACAGTCACTACGTGACAACCATTCTACACAGTCACTACATGACAACCATTCTACAAAGTCACTGTGTGACAACCATTCTACAAAGTCACTATGTGACAACCATTCTACAGAGTCACTATGTGACAACCATTCTACATAGTCACTATGTGACAACCATTATACATAGTCACTATGTAACAACCATTCTAGTCACTATGTGACAACCCTTCTACAGTCACTACATGACAACCATTATACAGTCACTATGTGACAACCATTCTACAGTCACTATGTGACAACCATTCTACAGTCACTATGTGACAACCATTCTACAAAGTCACTACGTGACAACCTTTCTACACAGTCACTACGCGACAACCATTCTAAAGTCACTATGTGACAATCATTCTACAAAGTCACTACGTGACAACCATTCTACACAGTCACTACGTGACAACCATTCTACATAGTCACTATGTGACAATCATTCTACAAAGTCACTACGTGATAACATTCTACAAAGTCACTACGTGACAACCATTCTACAGAGTCACTACATGACAACCATTCTACAAAGTCACTATGTGACAACCATTCTACAGTCACTATGTGACAACTGTTCTACAAAGTCACTATGTGACAACCATTCTACAAAGTCACTATGTGACAACCATTCTACAGAGTCACTACATGACAACCATTCTACATAGTCACTACATGACAACCATTCTACAGTCACTATGTGACAACCATTCTCGAAGTCACTATGTGACAACTGTTCTACAGTCACTATGTGACAACCATTCTACAAAGTCACTATGTGACAACTGTTCTACAGTCACTATGTGACAACCATTCTACAAAGTCACTATGTGACAACTGTTCTACATGCACTATGTGACAACCATTCTACAAAGTCACTATGTGACAACTGTTCTACAGTCACTACGTGACACTCATTCTACAGAGTCACTATTTAACAACCATTCTACAGAGTCACTATGTGACAACCATTCTACAGAGTCACTATGTGACAACCATTCTACAGAGTCACTATGTGACAACCATTCTACATAGTCACTATGTAACAACCATTCTAGTCACTATGTGACAACCCTTCTACAGCCACTATGTGACAACTATTCTACAGTCACTACGTGACAACCATTCTAGTCACTATGTGACAACCATTCTACAATCACTACATGACAGCCATTCTACAGTCACTATGTGACAACCATTCTACAGTCACTATGTGACAACTGTTCTACAGTCACTAGGTGACAATCATTCTACAAAGTCACTACGTGACATCCATTTTACAGTCATCACTGTGACTGAATGAATGAATGAATGGTGTTTTACGGCACGTCGACACATAAATAGGTCATATTGTGCGCAAAAAACTGATGACTGATGAACAAAAAGGGTTAATTAAAAATTAATGTAAAAATATAAAGATAAAACTATTTACATGTAAGGGATGATATGGTAGTAATATAAACTATATATGTAAATCAACAAATGCCCGAAAACGGGTATATAAAGAAGTAAATATATACAAGAACATATTATAATGATTTATATAGTCTGACTTCCTTCAGGAAATCTAAAACTAGACTAAAATCTATAGTATTAAATAACTCGGTCATAGTATTAACATTGTAGTACCTTTGATGCATAGGATCAAAGTCTACTCATTCCAGTAATATGTGTTTGACCGTTAACGGTGCAAAGCAGGGTATACATTCTGGTAATTGCTCACACTGTAATAAATATGAATGAGTATAACGTGTATGCCCTATTCTGCACCGGGCTAGGACAACTTCCTCTCGACGAATGGGTCTACTAGAAGAACGCCATTCTCCGAGTAACGATTTAATTGAATGGAGTTTATTGTTAACTGACAAATCCCAAGCGGTTTGCCAAGAGTTACGAATATATGTGTTAATACAACTTTTAAAATCAGTATAAGGTAATTTGGTATTAGATATATGTAAATCTAATGCTGCCTTAGCAGCACTATCAGCTCTATCATTACCACGTATTCCTACATGGCTTGGAAGCCAGCAGAAAATAATAACATTGTCAATTATAAGAAAATTGTACTTTTCTAAAAGTTGACGCACAACTGGGTTATCATGTTTCATATTACCCAGTGCTTGAAGAGATGAAAGGGAATCAGAAAAGATTACAAAATGGTCATCATCAGATTCCTGAATATTGCCTTAAGTTCAGCTGAAAAGATAGAGGCCTTGTCAGGCAGGCGGCTCTTTATGCTGTGTTTGTGAATAACAGCTGCTGCAGCTACCTTATCTCCATCTTTAGAACCATCTGTGTATATATGTTGAAAGTTACTGTATTTCGATTTTATTTCATTAAATTTGCTTTGAAAGACAGTAGGGTCTGTACTGGATTTGTTACTATTACAAAGATCAAAAATAATTTTTAGTGTTTCCAAAGTCCACGTTGGAATTGGTCTATAGATAGCTTACGACAACATTACAATTGCAAGATACTCAACTTGCCTTAATCCACGAACGGAAAAACTTCCCCAAATACCCTTCCCGGGACTCCCGGCACCAAGGGCGCCGCCAAATACACCCGTACAAGCAAGAGTCACACAGAGTTACTTCCTCTTTCCGTCGTGGCGTCATCGGTAAAGAACGCGATAAATCGACGGTCTCAAAATATTTGTCTTTTTCCACGTAACAAATGGTTTTAATTGTTTTATTACTTTAATTTTACTTCCCATATGTTATTTTCTTACGAGTTTATGATCGTAATTGGTGTTTTTTACACCGGCTTTTGTTCTTTACGCAGTTAATTCAGACCGCAATTCGTAAACAACCATATGCTGTCTACTTCCGGTTTACCAACATTTGTAAATTCTGTCGAAAAATAGCTTTTAACTTCTATTAGAAGTTTTGAATTTGACACCGGAACGTAGACACCCCTCCTACTCGTGTCAACACTCCAGTAAATAGTTTTCTTATATTATTGGGTTCGTGTTGTTTGTTATATAATCACAGTTGGTGCTTTTAGAACACCTTCTGCTGTTATTTTCTATATTTCAGTAACAGCAATGGGGAGTGGGACCTTAGTCTAATTGGGAGTCGGGCCCTAGCCCACTACGGCCCGTCCGGACTCCCAGGGATTGGAAACATCACCCGTACGAAGTCCTGACCTTCTATCGGTGATGTCCCCCAACCCAGCCATATGCAGTCCCATTCCCCACCCACTCCTGTGAAGGAAACATCAATGGGGAGTCGGGCCCTAGCCCACTACGGCCCGTCCGGACTCCCAGGGATTGGAAACATCACCCGTACGAAGTCCTGACCTTCTATCGGTGATGTCCCCCAACCCAGCCATATGCAGTCCCATACCCCACCCACTCCTGTCCGGGGGACCATGGTGACTCAGATAACTCTCTACCTCGTGGGTACACTGTTGGAGTGGTCGCATTCGCTTGGAGACAACCAAATAGCCCGCTTAGCTCAGTCAATGAACGACGTCGACTATCTTGCGCTCACTAAAGAAAGTCCCGTACCCCACCCACTCCTGCTCAAGCTACCAGGTAGTGCGGGGGTCACGCCGACTACAAACTCTCTGCCTCATGGGTAATCTGAAGGTCCTCAGAACAGATTCCATTCACTCCTCCAGGTCACCTTTCAGAGAGTCAACACACAGAGGGCGGTCTAGGAGCAACCGTCACCTGTCTAGAGACAGCTCAGGTAATACTTCCTCAGCTGAAATTTATGCTTTTAAGCACGGCCTAGGGCCGAAAGGGTATTCTTACGGTATTCTTACTGTATTCAATACCGTTGTTATGGTTAGGGCCACCTAACGAAGGATATAGTCTCTTCTGAAGGTCTCTGCTAGTATAAAATCCAGACTAGTTGTCTGGAGGGAAGCTAAATAAGACTTCTTTCTATGGTATGGGAAGAGGACTTAGGTTTATGTGTTGGTACTCACATGTAAGGGAAGTTTCTGTCATGGGTCACAATTATCTGTTATTATAATTTCTTACGTGTTGTATAATCACAGATTAAATAGAATAGAATAGAATATTTTATTGTAATATTCATAACAATGTGAACATGACATTGAACTAACAGGTAATCAAATCATATGATAGCAATTAAGAAATAAAAATAAACATATGGATTACCTGTCAGGAGGGCCGAATGGTCTAATGCGCCAGACTCAAGGTTATACCTTCATAAACGAGTGTTCTGGTCCACGACCTTACACGTGGTTTCAGATCCCACTTCTGACACATACTTTTAACATACTAGTAAAATGTGTCAGAGACACTTTCCTTGTTCTTCCTTTTCAGTGTGGTGTCAGAAACACTTACCATCAATAGGACTGAGACCTCTTTAGGAAATCATACTTTCCTAGACGGTGCTCCCTACTGGGAAAGGCCTTTTTAATTCATAGGGAAGTCATATCTTCCTACTGACAGGGCGCTCTATACAGGCCATCTACATCAGAGAAGGTAAATTATCGAAGTCTTATCTCTGATTCTGATTAATAGCAGGCCTGGTGGTATTCTATTCTCAAATAGAATTCATTCTTTTGTCGAACAGAATTACCCTTTTTTCCAAGTTGTTGCAACATTTGTAAACACTTCTTAAGCATTGTCTACCTATGTTCTCGATTTTAGAAACTTATTTAATGCTTTTATATCTTTGAATATCTCGGCGTTTACAAAAAGCGTTAAGAGTATTCAATTTAAAGTATTTCCTCTCATGGTTTGCTTTATAACCACTACAGGAATCTGATACTTGTCTTAAACTAAAGATTCTTAGTGAATTACTTTGTTCTTTTCTGTCCTTACGGACTTAACTACAGAACTTGTTTTGCAGGTAACCTCGATAGAAGTCGATACCTGCTGTCGAGTTCCGTCACAAGAATATCAAGGATGATGTAAGTGACTACGGCTTCTCCGTCATACTCTAATGATTAGGGTAAGAATTCATGGCCTTCGCCATAACGTGCATAGGTTTCAGCGTTAATTGTAGCCACAGTCTTAAGAAGTAAATCAGTTTATTTCTTTCTGTATATGGTTTTCCTTATCAGGACACCTAATTCAACTTGTCCTATCGCCTTGTTGAGTACTGTTTGTGGCAGGACTAAGATGATTATTGCCAGTCTATGGATTATGCTCATCAGACTTGCAGGTATATGAGCATTTATTTTATTTATCGCCGGTAGTATTTATATCAAGGGGTGTCATTAAGAGGTAGGCGGTTAATTCGCCCTGCTACTTAAACCTTTCTACCAGGCTAATATGAATACTTTTACTAATATTGTATACTAGTATCTATCTAATACCCGGCTACTTTGCTCTGTGTGCCTCTAATTTGAAAAGTTAATGATATCTATGTACATGTATATCACCACCTTTTTTGAGGTAAGTTATATAAATTAATTACAGTGGCAGATGCTGTTTTATTCATTTGCACATGCAGTTGCTGGCTGAGTCTTCCTTTTGCTGGTAAGTTGATATGGGGGACTTCCGTGGCTGAGTGGTTAGTCTCTTACTTGATATCACTGCCACTCACCTCTGTTTTATGATGGTGTCCCGGTTAGCTCAGTTGATAGAGCTTTCGCCCTGTAAGGGAGGAGTCCGGTTTTACGTGTCCCATACCAGCCACAAAGACAACTGGCATCTTGTTGTTGTTTTTTTTTTTTTTTTTTTTTTTGTGGATATTATGATATACCTTATATTTCATTGTTTGTGTTTCACTTGTGAAATATCGACAGACATAATGCCGCTGTTGACCTTTTGTCGTCTCTGTTTTAGCGCATTATGTTTTGCTGCTTAAGTATCAAGGTTAGAGTACATAATAAGTTATTAATAGAATCATTTTTGGTTTGTCGTGAATATAAGGATTTTCTTATTAGAAAAACTTATTTTCACCAGAGCCTTAGCACGAGTGTATTATGCGTGTTTTCTCACTGATACACCTGTGGGGTTTTGGGATTACCCTAGGGTTGATTAAGGTCTCCTTCTGTACCGCTTAAATCTCCACGGGGTACCTCCAGAGCCGGAGCTGCAAAGCGAAGGCGACGGTACTAATGAGCGGGCAGCCAAGCACGGGCTGCTCTCCGCCCCCGGTTTACACCTGTTAGGCAGTTTCAGTAAGTTCGGAGTAATCGGCTTCAAAGCCGCTATCCTCAACCCTAAGTGGGTTTGTTCGCGGTTCCTCTGACTAAGCCTTGTCTGATGGAGTTCTTCGTCATTCATCTCTTACCTCTGGGGTTGCGTTCCTTGTGTAGCTTATTAGATGCGGTTGCAGGACATAACACTCCTTTTCTTGCAGCTAAGATCATTGTCCAGTTTCTAGATTCCTTACCCCTCCCACTTCTCCATACAGTCATACAGTTAATGGGCTGTAGTGCCAGGGTTCGTTCTCCATTAGCCCTAGGGGTACTGATGATAGTTGGCGTATTTGTTTTTCATACCCCCTCCTGTTTAATATTGCTAGAACCAGGATACATTCTCCTTGTTTTCTATCAGTTTAGAGAGTAGGTCTATCAGTATGAGTAAGTTCCTAACATTATGGTAGGCTATACTATTGTTAGACCCGGCTTCTAATCCGTACATTAATTATGCCATAAGAGCCGGACTTCTCTTTTTGAAGTCTTTCCTTCAGGCAGTTTGAGATACATCTGGCATCTATTTATTTATTGGTTCTATATGCCACATTCGTATGGAAACACAGTTTCTTTTCGGCTAGATCTTTTACTAGAACACAGATTTGCGGGTGAATGCGTGTGCACAACCACATTCAAGGTGACATTCTGCCTTGGTCAGAACAAGGGGGGGGGGGTGCGTGCCCATACACAGCCACATTCAAGGGGACATTCTGCCGTGGTCTAGGGGTTTCGTAGAGCTGCCCTAAATGCATGTCTAAGGATCTCTCAGTTTGGCTTAGAGGGCCACATGGTAGGTTTATTCACTAACTAGGTGTGTTGCCCTGAATAAATAAATTCTTTTATTATTTACGCCTGGTTTATTTACGCCTGGCTCTATTTACGCCTGGTTTTATTTATGCCTGGTTTTTGGCCAGACGGACTCAATTACATATTACGCCTCATTTTACGCCTGGTTTCTACATTCTTATCAAAACCACCTGTATGCCTGGTCACCATCAAAATTACGCCTGGTTTAGTTATCAATATTACGCCTGCTTTACGGGCGTCGCAGTTCGTACGGGCAGCACTTCTGTCCATCTTGATTTCTTCCCTAAGCGGGGTTTATATCAGGTTTTACAGTCTACCTCTGCCACTGATTCATTCGGAATCAGTATGCAACCTCACGTTTGTCGATTCAAACTACATCTTTAGACTTCAGTTTCTGTAATAGTTGCTCACACAATTGTACCTCTAGGAGGTCCTTCACTGGGCTACTCTGAGGTCATAGAGGTTTAGCTGGTTAGAATAAGTGTAACGCATTGTCTGTTTACACTCCCACCGCAGTCGGAGTTGGTTTTTTTCTTGTTTCCCACTTTGAGCTTATATCACTCCCCTTCTTAGTTTAGAATACTTAGAAGTTAAAGTGGCTCTTTTTGGCCTGTTTGACTTCTGTTCTCCGGCCCTCCTTTGAACTTTTCGGTTAATCTTAGATAGACTACCCTTTAGACTATCTTCTTTTAGCCTTGTGGCTCAGATTTAGTGAGCCCATTCTAGGAACTGAAGTGTCATCAGGCTCATGCTACTAAAGGGATCTCGTTTAACCCCTTCTGGGGATATTCCAGTAACAATCTGTTTGGTTTTGTCTGGGTGTATACCTAATGCAACTCCAATAAGGCTACTAAAGTCAGAGCCTTTATATTCTTAAAATTCACAAATTATTTGTTAGATTCTATCTTAAATAATTTTTCACTGGGTCCAGTTCTTACTACCCAGTCAGTCATGGGGTTGTGCTGCTCTGCCAGTTAGCTGACTTGGCCTTGCCCAAGTCTGTAACTTTGGGCATACAAATCGGTTGCAGTTTTATTTATTATTTTGCTTATCTTGGTTTGTAAGCACTTCATACCACTATGTTCCAAAGGTGTTTGGTTTATACATATTGTATTGTTCATAGTATTCTATGCTTCACACAGTTATCTGGTGTTCATAGTTACATTTACAGCTCAGTTATGAAGCTGTTATTTTAAGTATTGAATCAGGGGGTCGATACTTATTTAAATGATCTATGTAATACAAAAAAAATTCTGTTCCATGGATTAGCTTGAAATTGCCAATTATAATTTTAGATGGTGGTGGACTTATTGTCCTTGAACGAATTGAAGGACTTATGAGGTTGCCATATTCACCTTGTAACGTTCATCTGCCCATCTAAGAAGTTTTAGAGGCTCCTCCTACTGGCTGTATCGCCAGTCAGGATCCCAGATTACGCTATGGTGAGTGTAAGTTGCTTGGGTTCATGCTCTCGTCTGCTTTAGTTTCTTGTAATTAGAGCAGGTTTGAGCGTGCTTTGTTACTTGTTGTTCAGAGTTGTTCAAATCCCCTTTACATATTCGGGCACTCATAACAGGTTACATTGTACCACCCCAGCTCATTGTGTTAAAGTCGCAATTGTAATGTTGTCGTAAGCTATCTATAGACCAATATGAAAAATTTTGTTAATTTTAATATTTGTCTATTATACTTACGACAACATTAACTACCCACCCCTCCTTAATTTAGGACTTATTTGCGGAAAGAGGAAGTAACTCTGTGTGACTCTTGCTTGTACGGGTGTATTTGGCGGCGCCCTTGGTGCCGGGAGTCCCGGGAAGGGTATTTGGGGAAGTTTTTCCGTTCGTGGATTAAGGCAAGTTGAGTATCTTGCAATTGTAATGTTGTCGTAAGTATAATAGACAAATATTAAAATTAACAAAATTTTTCATATTTGTGGTACTTTGTACTTGGCAATTAAATTTAGGTTGATTTCAGTGTCTCTTAATTTTGGTTTAATACGAAGACCAAATGATCGAATGGCCTTCGGTTTTCGATCAAAAAGAGGTTCATAACTTGGATTAAAAACATTATCGAAAGTTAGGTTTGAAGGGTTAGACTTTAATTTAATGGCGTATTGAAGGGCTAATTTGTCCCCTCTATGAGACAGTGATGGTTCATTAGCTTCAACATATAGACTTTCGGCTGGTGATGTACGAAAGGCACCTAAGGCGAGTCGTAATCCTTGATTATGTATAGGATCGAGCATCTGCAAGTATGACTTGCGAGTCGATCCATATACTATTGAGCCATGTGACAACTGTTCTACAGTCACTATGTGACAATCATTCTACAGAGTCACTATGTGACATCCATTCTACAGTCACTATGTGACAACTATTCTACAAAGTCACTATGTGACAACTGTTCTACAGTCACTATGTGACAATCATTCTACAGAGTCACTACGTGACAACCATTCTACAGAGTCACTATGTGACAACCATTCTACATAGTCACTATGCAACAACCATTCTAGTCACTATGTGACAACCCTTCTACAGTCACTATGTGACAACCACTCTACAGTCACTATGTGACAACCATTTTAGTCACTATGTGACAACCATTCTACAACCACTACATGACAACCATTCTACAGTCACTATGTGATAACCATTCTACAGTCACTATGTGCCAACTGTTCTACAGTCACTATGTGACAATCATTCTACAGTCACTATGTGACATCCATTCTACATACAGTCACTATGTGACAACTATTCTACAAAGTCACTATGTGACAACTGTTCTACAGTCACTATGTGACAATCATTCTACAGAGTCACTACGTGACAACCATTCTACAGTCACTACATGACAACCATTCTAGTCACTATGTGACAACCATTCTACAATCACTACATGACAACCATTCTACAGTCACTATGTGACAACCATTCTACAGTCACTATGTGACAACCATTCTACAGTCACTATGTGACAACTGTTCTACAGTCACTATGTGACAATCATTCTACAGAGTCACTACGTGACATCCATTCTACATACAGTCACTATGTGACAACTATTCTACAAAGTCACTATGTGACAACTGTTCTACAGTCACTATGTGACAATCATTCTACAGAGTCACTACGTGACAACCATTCTACAGTCACTATGTGACAACCATTCTACAGTCACTACGTGACAACCATTCTACAGTCACTATGTGACAACTGTTCTACAGTCACTATGTGACAATCATTCTACAGAGTCGCTACGTGACAACCATTCTACAGAGTCACTATGTGACAACCATTCTACATAGTCACTATGTAACAACCATTCTAGTCACTATGTGACAACCCTTCTACAGTCACTATGTGACAACCACTCTACAGTCACTATGTGACAACCATTCTAGTCACTATGTGACAACCATTCTACAATCACTAAATGACAACCATTCTACAGTCATTATGTGACAACCATTCTACAGTCACTATGTGACAACCATTCTACAGTCACTATGTGACAACTGTTCTACAGTCACTATGTGACAATCATTCTACAGTCACTACGTGACATCCATTCTACATACAGTCACTACAGTCACTATGTGACAACTATTCTACAAAGTCACTATGTGACAACTGTTCTACAGTCACTATGTGACAATCATTCTACAGAGTCACTACGTGACAACCATTCTACAGTCACTATGTGACAACCATTCTACAGTCACATAGTACAGTCACTATGTGACAACCATTCTACAGTCACTATGTGACAACTGTTCTACAGTCACTATGTGACAATCATTCTACAGAGTCACTACGTGACATCCATTCTACAGTCACTATGTGACAACTATTCTACAAAGTCACTATGTGACAACTGTTCTACAGTCACTATGTGACAATCATTCTACAGAGTCACTACGTGACAACCATTCTACAGTCACTATGTGACAACCATTCTACAGTCACATAGTACAGTCAATATGTGACAACCATTCTACAGTCACTATGTGACAACTGTTCTACAGTCACTATGTGACAATCATTCTACAGAGTCACTACGTGACATCCATTCTACATAGTCACTATGTGACAACTATTCTACAAAGTCACTATGTGACAACTGTTCTACAGTCACTATGTGACAATCATTCTACAGAGTCGCTACGTGACAACCATTCTACAGTCACTATGTGACAACTTTCTACAAAGTCACTATGTGACAACTGTTCTACAGTCACTATGTGACAATCATTCTACAGAGTCACTATGTGACAACCATTATAGTCAGTAGGAGTCAACCATACTATGCAGAAAACTTAAAATGTTCCTTATTTTAAAGTGTTTACAGCCTTAAGAGACACATGTTTTATTACATTTCTAAAAATATTTGTTTTTATAATTTCTAATAAAAAAAGAAATTGAAATGACCTACCCATAATCTGAGCCATTTTCTAAAAAAAAAATGATTTGTCTGGAATAGTTAACACTTTGCTGAAATTCAAGTCTAAACTAAAATTTCCAGCAGTTACAGTGTCTCCTGGGGTATAAATTAGGGATATTGATGGTTTTCCTCTCTTTATTTATCTGACATGTAAATGTATAATAAATGATGAAGTTCTTCCTCACCCATGGAGAGAAGGTTATCAATCACAAACACAAAATGTCTTCCACATTTCACATTCAGCCACTTTAAATCTCGATTTCAAGATTAATGTGCAAGTTCTCAATTCACACCTAGAATTCCTCGTCTAAAACAGAACAGATAATGAATGCTTATATCGCGTTTGCCCTTTTATGGAAATGTGGGTTTCATTTGGGTATTTCAGTTTCTGCCTACAAAAGGACCACAGAAGCCTCTGTCATCTTATGTGATTCATACAAGCTGTTTCACCTCTTTTAATAGATTTTCTCTTCTTTTTTTTTCCATGAAAATAAATCAATGTTAATGGGCTAACAGTTTCAGCAAAGCATTCAAAGTCAAGAACATTTAAATTAAAAAACATGTTCTAAACAAGAGTTCCATGAAAGAACTGATCATAGCAATTTTAAGACTCAGATAGCATCACAGCGCACTATATATTTCAGAGCTGCACCACAGCTGACTGCATATTCAGAGCTGCATCACAGCTCAATGTAGATTTCAGTGCTGCATCACAACTGACTGCATCTTCAGAGATGCATCACAGCTCTCTGTAGATTATTTCAAAGCTGCATCACAACTGACTGCATATTCAGAGCTGCATCACAGCTCACTGTAGATTATTTTAGAGCTGCATCACAACTGACTACATATTCAGAACTGCATCACAACTGACTGCATATTCAGAGCTGCATCACAGCTCACTGTAGATTTCACAGCTACATCACAAATGACTGCCTATTCAGAACTGCATCACAAGTGTCTGCATATTCAGAGCTGCATCACAGCTCACTTTAGATTTCAGTGCTGCATCACAACTGACTGCATATTCAGAGCTGCATCACAACTGACTGTATATTCAGTGTTGCATCACAAATGACTGCATATTCAGAGCTGCATCACAACTGTCTGCATATTCAGAGCTGCATCACAGCTCACTGTAGATTTCAGAGTTTTATCAAAACTGACTGCATGTTCAGAGCTGCATCACAGCTCACTGTAAATTTAAGAGCTGCATCACAACTGACTGCATATTCAGAGCAGCATCACAGCTCACTGTATATTTCAGAGCTGCATCACAACTTACTGCATATTCAGAGCTGCATCAAAGCTGACTGCATGTTCAGAGCTACATCACAGCTCACTGTATATTTCAGAGCTTCATCACAGCTCACTGTATATTTCAGAGCTGCATCACAACTGACTGCATATTCAGAGCTGCATCACAGTTCACTGTAGATTTCAGAGCTGCATCACAACTGACTGCATATTCAGAGCTGCATCACAGCTCACTGTATATTTTACAGATGCATCAAAACTGACTGCATATTCAGAGCTGCATCACAACTGACTGCATAGTCAGAGCTGCACCACAGCTCACTGTAGATTTCAGAGCTGCATCACAACGGACTGCATATTCAGAGCTCCATCATTACTGACTGCATATTCAGAACAGCATCACAACTGACTGCATAGTCAAAGCTGCATCACAGCTCACTGTAGATTTCAGAGCTGCATCACAACTGACTGCATATTCAGAGATGCATCATAACTGACTGCATAGTCAAAGCTGCATCACAGCTCACTGTAGATTTCAGAGCTGCATCACAACTGACTGCATAGTCAAAGCTGCATCACAGCTCACTGTAGATTTCAGAGCTGCATCACAAATGACTGCATATTCAGAGCTGCATCACAGCTCATTGTAGATTTCAAAGCTGTATCATAACTGACTGCATATTCAGAGCTGTATCACAGCTCACTGTATATTTCAGAGCTGCATCACAACTGACTGCATATTCAGAGCTGCATCACAAATGACTGCATATTCAGAGCTGCATCACAACTGATGGCATATTCAAAGCTGCATCACAAATGACTGCATATTCAGAGATGCATCACAGCTCACTGTAGACAAAGCTGCATCACAGCTGACTGTCACTATTCGGTGCTGCCCCACAATTAAACTGCATCACCACTGCCTTGGGATTTTTAATATAATATTATGCACTGTTCCATATATGTCTGTATATGCAATAATCTTTAGCACTGATGGTACACTATAAAGTTCATGCTTCATGCTTGGTACAATAGGTTCATGTAAGGAGCCGTCAGAGCTCTGACACAGATACCTGTACCTGTATGAATAACAAGTTCATGTCCAGTCCCAGCCCTAACAGGGATAGTTCCTGTTTGGTACCAGCTCGATCTGACAGTGATACCTGCGGTTGAGTTTAAGACAAACTCGGGTTCAGACTAGTCTCTGCAGTTCCTCTAGAATGCTAATGTGATTCAACCCGGGTAGATGCTCTTCAACGCAAGAGTGTAAGACGGTATCGACTCCAGTAACACTGCACGGCGAAGAGTTGGAGAGTCAATGCTGGTACTCGGTCCATATCAGATGTATGTAAAATAAGTTCATGCTTTGGTACCAGCTCTCACAGGATAATAGTAGATACATTAAGTTCATGCTTGGTACCATCTAAGACAGTGATAACTGTATGCAAAAAGTTAATGCATGGTACCAGCTCTCACAGTGATAACTGTATGTACAATAAAGTTCATGCTTGGTATCGGCTCTTACAGTGATAACTGTATGTACAATAAGTTCAAGCTAGGTACCAGCTCTGAATGGGATACTAGTAGATACATTAAGTGCATGCTTTGTACCAGCGCTGACAGTGAAAATGCAATATCAGTTTTGACTGATTAACTATGCAAAAAAGTAAGTTAAAGTGTCAACTTTAATTTCCAAAAATTTGTATTAAAGAATGAGTAATTTTCATCAGAAGTTTTATTTATATTTTATATAGGTGCTATTTTGTATTTATTAAAAAAATGTTTTGTACTTTAAGAGTGAATTATGTTACACAAAAACGTTTTGTAAATGGGCTTGATCATGTTGCTGTAATGTTAATAATGCAAGTCACACCTGTAACTTCTATCTCAGATAGAATTTAAGTTAGCAAAATGACCGAATAAATCAGAGCTAACAATGGCCAATGTGACATGTTTACAGCCATCAATCACGACTCAACCCAGCGAGTTTCAATAAGAGCTGACAGCAGAGAAAAGCAATCAGATGGTACAAAGTATCACAAGTACAAGAATCCTAGTATATCATCCCTCTCAAAGATTCCGCTGACAAGAAATGAGAAGGAAAGCTTCTGTCACTGACTTGGATTTTTTTTTTATATCAATAGGTATTGTTGAACAAAAATGAAATATATTGCAGAAATTTTATATATGTCAATATTTTTTTTTAAATTTCAAAATTTACTGATTTACTGCTTGTGATATTTGATATTTTGATATACTGTTAATTGTGGAGCAAAATCTTAAATGAAATATTGCAGACCTAACATTTCTGTCACATATTTTGATGGGAATATTTAATTATTGAGCAAAAATGAATTACTGCATATCTGGTCATACATAATTAATTATCTGGTATGGTGGGAAAATACATAATTAATTATCTGGTATGGTGGGAAAATACATAATTAATTATCTGGTATGGTGGGAAAATACCAATTGTCAGATGCACATCCACACAGACATTACAAAGTAAAATTGCAAAGTAATATTTTTTAGTTTGTAAGTTAATATTTCACACCCTCTTTATTTGAATCCCATAATCATCACATACCCATCACCAAATGAGCTTAGAACACTATTATTCAAGAAATTTACGAAAGCTCTGTAGGTCGGTAACCTTGGGTTTTGCAGTTACAGGCTCTGCTCCACATGTTTAACCGCTACATATACTCTGTAAAAGAAGTTTTGGACCATGGCAGTGTTCGAACCCGTACAATGATCGCTGAACCATGACATTTAACCATAACCCTTATTATCTCAGTTGATAATTCACAACAGATCAACAATCAACAATAATTATCGTTTACAATGAAAGTTTGCTAAAAAATAATAATCTTTTTATTGGTTACTCGAATATGTCCGTTACTGTTACTTTGTATGGACTTTGCAACATTTTTTACAGACCCTTTGTGTGTTCGCGATATTTTTTTAAAATCAAATATTGTTTGGAATTTAATGTTTCTGGTACCAAATTAACCGGGTAGGGTAGACCTTGGTTACTAAAAAAAGATACTTAAATTTTGTCCACTAGTTTTATTTTTATATGACTTTATATACCCTGGTCCAAAACTTTTTTTACCGAGTATATATATAATGGACTGTTCTTTCTTTGAATTAAGACCATCCATTTAGGCTGATGGGGTCATTGTCGTATCGGGTACTACAGAAAGGTACCTGGGGTACATTTATGTATACAGAAACGTACCTGAACATATTTGAATTCCGGAACGGCCCCCAAATATACAGAAACGTACCCGGACAAACAAGATCTCATTGGCGGAGTTGAAACAATTTAGAACTTGATAAAACAACTACTTAAACAATATTGTTTATCATTAACTATTGCGCTATTGTTTTTAAAAAACATATTTAGGCTGCCATAGTTAGTAATAAAATACAGAACGTATGGTCGTAAAACCGGAAGTTGTAAATCATCAAACCCCGTGCAAAATGCAGCTCGTCATTCAAGAAGAGTTGGTCAAATATTTAGACCAACTGCATTCCTTTAAGGTGGAGGCAACTGCGAGCGGCTTTTAAAAAGTGTATCGGTTAAACTTTGTAAACAATGAAAGTTTCGTTTCCATGAAGTAACAAAACGCAAGTAACTATTCCTGTCATTATTTGCCAACAGAAGCCATGCTGTTGTATTTGTGATTATATTTGGGTTGGTGCACTGGAAAGAGAAGTAATTATTGGGGAACAATTTGTACTTGTGATGTACTATTTTTAGAAAATAAAATGCATCTTAAAACTGTATGTACAAGATACTATGCAATAAATGTTATTTAGGTCAAGGCTGTTCATGCTGAGCTGTGTGAGCTATGTATGTATAAATTATGATATCTCCATAATTATATTAAGTAAAATGTATGACACATACCGATATAGAAACACATACATATGAAGTAATTTATACAATAAAGGCATACATGTAAATATAAAGACATGCTAAACTGTTAACCGGACTGTGTATTAAAAGGGTAAATTAATGGGACGGAGAACCAAGCAAATTGTAAGTTGTTAACAAGCAAGAGGTCAATGACCTTGAAGGTCTACTGATAGCGTTTGATAGCCAGATCAGCCATGGGAACCTGTGAAGTTTTATGGAAATAAGGCCAACACTTTCAGAGAAGTAGTCCCCACAAAATTTTCCAGTATCACTCTATGTAAAAAAAGATGGCCACTGGCGGCCATGTTTGACATAGAATCAAAATGAATTTTGTTTAGGACCATCTACATGTCATATCAGTCATTTTAGTACCAGTTATGGTTTTTGAGAAGTAGTTGCCACAAACTTGTATTTAAGGTATTATACCACTAATTATTTTCCCCATAGACACCAATGTCAAAGTGTCACATATTAATGATTTGCTGCAAATTCAACTCAAGTATGGATAATGCAGCAGTGTAATGTTCATATAGAAAACTAATTTTCCACTTGAAAAATCACCAGAAAAGGTGGGGTCACAAGACATGTAAGAAAGTTCTTGTTTGTTTACTAAACAGGTCAAGGGTACAGCTGTTTTCATTGATTGACTGTTTTCATTGCTCACAAAGTGTAAGCATAGAGGCGAAATTTCGAAAATATTCATCAGTGATCCAGTAAAAGTTATTAATACGCTTCTTATACATACAACCACAAAATCAAATAGAAATGGGCAATTTTCCCCTACTTATAATGCCAATTTTCATCAAAAAAGGAGGGGTTACTTTTTATTATAGGAACTACATTCGACTACACCTCAGAGGCTTACATGTAATTAGTGGTGGTAAACCTTAAACTGTGGCAGCCATCTAGAATTTCCGGCCAACCTGGTTTTTACTTTGGACAACTGGACATCAAGATCAACATTCCTGTAAAGTTTTATGAAAGTCAATTTGGTAAACGTACCAAACCGATACCGATACCAAACCGATACCACTTACGGTTTTAGAGAAGTAGTCACCACAAAATTGTATTTAAAATTTATTTTTAGCCATGGTGGCCATCTTGAATTTTAGGCCAACCTGATTTTTACTTAGGACCAACTAGACATCAAGAGCAACATTCTATTATGATTTATTATGCAACATTACCTATTCATAAATATAGCAGGTGACCGTGTGTGACCAGGTCACAGGTCATGTTATGCAATTTCTCCTGAGAATTAGGTTACTATCTCACCAGTACAAGTAGACTTGCTCTTGTCTCAGTGGTTATATTTGAAAAGCAGAATCAAAATAAATCTTAAAATCCTACATTTGTTTTCAGTCTTTTACTGAAGGAGACTTAATCCTTACCCCACTATGAATGTATAATGGACTGTCCTTTCTTTGAATTTGGACCAGTCCATTGATAGTACAAAGGTGTATTTTGGTCAAATTGACTAATGAGCACCCAGACAGTGTATACTCTGATCAGCCTTCAAGATGGTTGTGCCAGTCATTTTGGTAAAGGTTCCAATTCAATATCACTCATGGTTTTTGAGAGTAGTCGCCACAAAATCGCATTTTTAAAAAATTATTTTTAGACATGGCGGCCATCTTGAACTTCCACTCGACCTGTATTTTTGCTAGGAGAAACTAGACATCAAGAGCAACAAGTAGTTTCAGAGGAGAAGTCGCCACAAGTTTTTCCTATATAACTCTATGTAAACAAAGATGGCCACTGGCGGCCATGTTTGACATCCAATCAATATGAATTTTGGTAAGGAGCAACTACATGTCATGACAGTCATTTTGGTAAAGGTTCCAAATCAATATTACTTATGGTTTTGAGAAGTAGTCGCGACAAATCGCATTTTTTAAATCTATTTTTAGCTGTGGTGGCCATCTTGAAATTACGGCCGACCTGAATGTTTGCTAAGATCAAGAGCAATATTCTTGTGAAGTTTCATGAAAACCCGTCTAGTAGTTTCAGAGGAGTAGTCGCCACAAAAAAAGTTTACGGACGGACAGACAACGGACGCCTCACCATGGCATAAGCTCTGCTGATCTCTGATCAGTCTGCTGATCTCTGATCAGTCGAGCTAAAAATGACTACCAGCTTATTTTGTGTGGAAAGATTGCATAGTGCACAATTAACACCAACAATTGTTGAAAGGGAAACAGCAGCAGATTAAGCAGATAAATGTAGAAAGCTATTTTTTGAACAAATTTGCAGATAATTAGCAGCTTTGGCTTGCTAAATTTATCTAGTCCAGATTTATAACACGCAAATCGGAAGAACCGATGGATGCTCCCCGAAATGTATCCTCAACTTATCCTATGGCCTTGTATCACCCAGCAGTTTTCAATTTGCAGTTCCATTAGTAGTTTATGATTCGGATAAAAATCTTAAGTATAAAACTACAAAGGGCAATAACTCTAATTAGAATGTTGACAGGGTTACAGTTCTTGCATTCTGAGCATCCTCTCATTGCTCTCTATCATTGTTTGAAGTTTCATTGCAGTCCCATCAGTAGTTTTGAAGTTATGCTCCGGACAAAAAACTCTAAGTATAAAATTACACAGGGCAATAACTCTAATTTGAATGATGAAGGAGTTACGGTTCTTGCACTCTGCACTTCATCTCATTGCCCTCTATCATTGTGTGAAGTTCAATTGCAGTCCCATCAGTAGTTTTGAAGATATGCTCCAGACAAAATTAATATTCTAAGTATAAAATTACAAAGGGCAATAACTCTAATTTAAATCAGGGGTCTGGAAATATTTTGAAAATCCACTGATTTGTATTTCACGCTAATGACACTTATCAGTAATTGCTTGCGGCGAAAACGACGGGTGGTTAATTCCTACGCAATTATCAGCAAACTTCACAGTAAAGGCAAATTTTCCCTTGATTTTTATCTAATGCTGAAACGTCCATCGGGCAAATGACGGACAACCAGATTTACGAAGGTCACCTGCCTGCACCCAAAATCGACAAGCCCTGGGTGTCGGGCAACCATATTTCCAGAGCCCTGTGAATGATGACAGAGTTACAGTTCTTACACTCTGCACTTCCTCGCACTGCCCTCTATCATTGTGTGAAGTTTCATTGTAGTTCCATCAGTAGTTTTCAAGACATGCTCTAGACAAGAATGTGTGACGGAAGGACTGACACACGGACGGAAGGACAAAGCACCTTTCGGGGAGCATAAAAATTCAAAAGTTGTATATAATACACGTTATTTCTTGATCTGCACAAACTAATTTTGAAACAGGGAGATTGGATTTACAAACTGACTAATGGATATTAAGTTGGTCCAAGAGCCTCAGCATGCATATTCTGAGGTTCCTGGTCAGTACTGAATGCTATTTCTGAGAAAAACTGAAGCACAAACAATGATCAATTAAAAAAAATGACCAGAATATCATGTAAAAATATTCAAGTAGATCTATTCTTCATTGATATTTTTTCTCAATCGTTTACCGATTTTTTAAGTGAGAATACAAGCATGAAGCATCAATCATACCTACTTGCGAATTGATGACTTGCATCAAAGTTTCATCCAAGTTTTTTTCCCTTCCTGTTTGAGCCAAAACTATCTGGCCATCTTACAGCAGCAAGCTAAGACCCCTGCTGTTTTTTAAATATTGTGCTCTGAAGATTAATTCTAGAGATCTTCGTTGGCTTATTCAAAATACTAAAACCCATCAAGAAAGAGAAATGACCTAACATCCTTCTGTAACAAAGATTTCTAGTCTGTAAAAACTAAGTTTAGTATAGATCTATATCTTTCTAAGATATTTTGTGGGAAGACAAATGGTTCTTTAGCTGCCATGGTAACAGTTTTTGTCTGTTAATTGGACAGTTGATGGATATGATATGCCGTTGGAAAATGAAGCCATGGTGTGACAATTTGATAAACCTACGGAGATAGGCTGATGTAGACAGACACAACCATTTATATTCATCAATGAATGAAGAGCTTCAGGTTCCAAGGGAGGTAAGTATCAATTATACAATGTCATCCTCATGGCAGCCAGCCAGTCAGTCGCTGAAGAGTAAAATATGGTATCAAATGAAATATTATTTGTATTCTTATATTTTGTCATCGAAGATCACAAGATAAAATAGCTTTGTTTCTCACTGTCGGGTTTATGGACTTTGGAACTTGGAAGTCCTACTCAATTTGTTTCAATAAATTGCAAGGCTGTACCTTGCTGATCAGTGTATTTGGTAACACCATGCATGGCTGTTTTAGATGTACTGATTGTGTGCCTCAGTCCCCAAGTCTCCTCCTTGGCATTGTTCTAATATTCCATGCCATAGACTGTTTCAGGGAGAGTTTTCTTGTACAAGTTCCACTCCACTGAGACTTGCTTTATTGTAAAGATTTCATTATATAGACAGCTGTTTCAGACAGTCTTTTTCAGTATTATTTCAAAAATGATCTTGGTTATAGGGGACCTTGTAAATAATTAGCCCAAGTAAGGCTTTTGCATTTCACTAGATTCTACATTTCTGCACTTTGCCTCAAGATTGCTTCACTTTAAATGCAGATGTGTATCAATCTAGATTTCTTCAATGAAGCACAGACATATTAATAAACAACCAATGAAGTAACCAAAATATCACATGGCACTTAAGTTTTAGTGTATATTTTGAACCATATAGTGTCCTGTGCCTGTTGGCAGTATTTTGATGTATATTTTTAACCATATAGTGTTCTGTACATGTTGGCAATATTTTGGTGTACAGATAACTTTTCCTTCTATCTTCTCTCCCAATTATTCACTGATTTTGATGAGAATACATTCAAAACATTCATAGTGAATAGCAAAATGGTATTATAATAATTTGTTTATTTTCAAAATAAGAAATTGTATAAAAAGATGTTTAAAGTCAAAAATGTCATAATTTTTCTGTTTTCTCTTAAAAATCAAGGTTTTGACATAGTCAAAGTTTCCGTCAAACTCCTTTTTTACTCTAAATGTAAGAGAAAGCAAAATACTATCATTGGAAAGAATATCAAATTTGTGATGGGATTTGGCATGAATGAAACTTGTATCTACAAAACTCTTCATGATATGTGTGATTAAAGTTGGGAAATATTTTGTGAAATTTTCGCACTGTGCCACATGAAATTTAGATAATTTTCGTAGTGTCCAATCTATTTGTTAATGAAGTAATTGCACACACTGCTCGCTGAGCCCTTAGCATGATATACTTAACAAAAATCCTAAATTCACAGTTTACAGTCTATTAAATCATTTTAGAATTATTTTATTAGAATTTTGTGTTTCAGGATTTCAAGAATCTCATTACTCAGTGTCAAGTAAAACCTGTGAGTTCTGAGAATGTAATGAGTTTTAAATTAACTGGTTTCAATGGTCCAATTTGTATCACTGAACCAATCAGAGTGCTTCATTCATATTTTCACTTGGTTGTTTCTATCATGACATCACTTTCTGGTACTATGACATCACATCCTGGTATTATGACATCACGACGTGCTATTATGATGCAACTCATTGAGTTCTGAGAACTGAAGAGTATTTAAATTGCTGTGAGAAACAGATTAAGACTGTTTGTATCTCTCAATGAGTAATGAGTTTCTGGAAACGAAGAATCATGAAATTCTAATATGAAACAATTCTAAAATGATTTAATTGTCGTTGTAAATTGTTAGAATTTATTTCTAAGAAAAAACACATCAACTTGAAAGCTTAAACATTTTGTTCATGTGATCAGAATAGACAATTTAAACGCGTTATTTGGCAGTTCCATCGTATTTCCAATAATGTGAAAAAACAATGAGAATATTATTGACATATTCTTAGGTGTTTACTTTGACTAGCATATATTTTAATGGAATATTAAAAACATATGTATAGGTTTGTACAACAAATCATAGTGACATACATAAGGTATATAGGCATATAGTCTTCTGTCACTGACACAAAATCAGTCACCAACAAATATTCCAATTGGCCTTCTTAGAAACACTTTATGTTGCTTCCAACCCCTCTGGGAAGTGTTATGTGACTAGTGAAGCAGTTTAACAGCTCAACAAATCATAAGCTTGGCATTACTATTTATTACACTCCTGAGACAATTTTTATTGACTGCTTGCAGACTAATTAATCAGGCATCCATTAACATATCTATCAATATTCTGACAGTATAGTCTTACCTGCAGAATTGTGCCTAAATTAAATCATGTGACCCTTACAGCATCATGTGACCCTGACAGCATCATGTGACAGCACAATCCTCCTAATTATAGTTTCACTCTACACCATTCAACAAAAAGGGACATAATTCTTAATCAACTGGAGACATGAAGATACAAACTACTAATTGTACATTAAAGAAGTGAAAGTAATTCTATGTTGGATAACTGCTCTAATTATTGTTTTTAAAGCCTTCAATAAATCATGAAATCACATCACAGATTTTACAACATCAATCACTACAAAAAAGCAATAAGGCTTAATTTGTACCAGACACATGTATGTAGTAATTCCCTCCTTTGTTTTCTCTCAGAATCGCGCAGATAAATTACTGTACTCTCTTCATGTCTAAAAGTATCAAGGGATGGAAAAAAACAATTAACTCTGGAAGATATAGTTCTAATTTTATATAATTTAATGAAAGTGAGAATGTTTACTCATACTTTATAGTTCTTAAAGTAACAGCCAGATATAGAATATTGAGTGTCCGCAGAACTGAACTGTTGTTAATCTACATATTAATATCTAAGTTTATTTAGGGCCGCCCCTATAAACTGGGAAAGGATAAACAGGAATCTGGAAACCATTTTCTATCGGAAGATATCAGATTCCAGTGATGCTTGATCGTACTCAGAGAAAATACTCCATGATAAACAGGACTGCCCAGCTTACACCTCATCTGACACCTCATCTGAAGCGGGAGGCTAAGGCAAGCGCGATCCACCGGCTACCAGTGTCAATAAATTAAAACCAAATCTTATTATTAAACCATGATCAAGGTCATTTGTTTAACTGCTCTGTCTTGTCATATAGCATTGATCAAAAAGTAAAGGTACAACTGACAAAGGTTATGACTCATAAAGTGAAGGTCAAAATCATAAAGTGAAGGTTAAGGTCATAAAAATGTCAAGGTCATTTGTGGAACATCTGCATACTACCCAGTATACAACTATTAACCAAATTGGTAAACCTCAGTTTCTAGTTTCTATTCTTTTTCTCATTTTAGAACTTTCCAAATCTCATACGTATGTTTCCTCTATCTTAAAGTTCTATCATTATTTCTTAGCGCATTGACTGAAAACTTACATCATAGTAAAACTGACATGAAATTTAAAATTTCTTTAAAATACCATAACATTTGAAAATAAAAGAGCAAATTGTTACAACTGCCTGTATTAGTGTCCAATTTAGTTAGCGCCTGCATGATTCAAAGACGGAATCAAATGTACATAAAATGCCAAGCAGAAAGAAACTTGCAATCAATCTCCCGACTTCTTTTGAATCAGCTTTGTCCAATAAATATAAACCAGGCAAGCCCTTTTCAAAGGAATACTGGGAAATAACAAAGAAGCATTCTGGAAATAAAAATCAAAGTGAAAAAGTATCATAAACCAGTCAAAATTAATCTCAGACCAAACTTGTTCTAATTAAATATACCAGACAACCAGTCTGTCTTTCATAACTTTAAAGCCAAACATAATCCATCAAATTTAGAACAAAAATGATGGGAGATAAAGCCCACATCAAAGGATAATATTGTTGTTTTCAGACAAAATGTTGAAATATAATCTCTAAATTGGCTATCAATCAGCAAGTGTCGCCTAAGATAATATTTTGTAAAAAAGATATGAGAAATTACAAATTTGTTTGCAACTTAAGAAGCCCTATTTTTATTTAATTGATAGATACAAATTAATCAAAATAACAAAGTAAGAAGGGCACTGTTAAATTAGGTGACTAGACAGAAAGTTTATAAGGGAAAATAAAACAGAACATTATACAGTATGTTTGAATTAAATGCAAAAGACAACCGATTATTTTAAAGAGACAAGACATTTCTAGTAAATCTGACTTTTTGGATTTAGATTTTGCTATAGTTAAAGGGACTTTTAGCGAAGCGATCTGGGTGTCATTTATGACCTTACAGTGAAATGTGGGTGTCATAGCTTTATAATAATTTGACTACTGCTCTGTACATTTGTTATATAATAATGCGTTCCTTATTTTCTAACTTTCTTTTTTAAATACAAATAGCATTCACTTGTGCTTTAAATTGCACGTATATGATGCAATAAAGATGCAAGTCTATCAAAAAACAAATACAAGTAAGCTCCAACTTAATTAATACTTATGATTTAAACAGCAGAAACTCAGTGATCGAGTCTGCAAGTTTTACAACCCACAATATTTTTACCCGAAGGAACAGTGCATGAGGACAGATTCAGAGCACAAGAACGTTTTATATCTAGTGCCTTCACTGACTTGAACAGAAGACCTCTAGTGCCTTCACTGACTTGAACAGAAGACCTCTAGTGCCTTTAATTAATTTAAACACTGTTGCCAAAAGAACACTTAATGATTTTTGACAGTTTAAAATTCCCTACTACCTTAATTTAATTAATTGCCCACAACAATTATGAGTAGAATATTTCATTATAATATTTTAGTTGTTAATTTTAGTTAATAACATTGTAGTACATGGACACGTAAAACAATGTTACCATATGTTAATTATGTGACATGATAATAAAATATTGGTCAGCCATTACAGGCATACCCAGTTATATGTACAGCAATCAATCAAACTGATTATAGAGCCCAACTCCTTTGATCTGATCTCAAACTCCCAAATTTATGTATTTAATAAATGGGTGACTTGTTTTCAGTTAAGAAATGACATAAATTTTGATTCAGCGATAATTACAATGCATTCTAGCTTGGCGCCCCACATCAATCATTCAGGGTAGTCACGATCAGAGCCGTCAATCTATTTTAATATTTCTCATTTTAAAGGCAGATAAAATCTCTCAGGTACCATGAAGCAGTCACAAGTAAGTATATAGAACAGCATGGCTCTGTGAAAAGGCAGACAGACAGTATGTAGTAAATATCTCCTGAAAATTATTGATGTCTTTAAATAAAGAAGAATATTGTCAACAAACATATTAGACTACATATATCTCCTCGGAAACTTAAAGTGCAAACTTGTACCATAAAAGTTTTCAGTTTCCTGTCTCATACTTGATCGATTAAACACTTGATGATACTATATGACACGCCAGTATTGATGATACAATATGACACACCAGTATTGATGATACTATATGACACACCAGTATATGATACTATATGACACACCACTATATGATACTATATGACACGCCAGTATTGATGATACTATATGACACGCCAGTATATGATACTATATGACACGCCAGTATTGATGATACTATATGACACGCCAGTATTGATGATACAATATGACACACCAGTATTGATGATACTATATGACACACCAGTATATGATACTATATGACACACCACTATATGATACTATATGACACGCCAGTATATGATACTATATGACACGCCAGTATTGATGATACTATATGACACGCCAGTATATGATACTATATGACACGCCAGTATTGATGATACTATATGACACGCCAGTATTGATGATACTATATGACACGCCAATACTGATGATACTATATGACATGCCTGTATTGATGATACTATATGACACGCCAGTATATGATGATACTATATGACACGCCAATATTGATGATACTATATGACATGCCAGTATTGATGATACTATACGACACGCCAGCATTGATGATACTATATGACATGCCAGTATTGATGATACTATATGACACGCCAGTATATGATGATACTATATGACACGCCAGTATTGATGATACTATATGACACGCCAGTATATGATACTATACAACACGCCAGTATATGATACTATATGACACGCCAGTATATGATACTATATGACACACCAATATTGATGATACTATATGACACACCAGTATATGATACTATATGACATGCCAGTATTGATGATACTATATGACACACCAGTATATGATACTATATGACACACCACTATATGATACTATATGACACGCCAGTATTGATGATACTATATGACACGCCAGTATATGATACTATATGACACGCCAGTATATGATACTATATGACACACCAGTATTGATGATACTATATGACACGCCAGTATTGATGATACTATATGACACGCCAGTATATGATACTATATGACACGCCAGTACTGATGATACTATATGACACACCAGTATTGATGATACTATATGACATGCCAGTATATGATACTATATGACACGGCAGTATTGATGATACTATATGACACACCAGTATATGATACTATACGACACGCCAGTATATGATACTATATGACACGCCAATATATGATACTATATGACACACCAATATTGATGATACTATACGAGACGCCAGTATATGATACTATATGACACACCAGTATATGATACTATATGACACGCCAGTATATGATACTATATGACACGCCAGTATATGATACTATACGAGACGCCAGTATATGATACTATATGACACACCAGTATATGATACTATACGACACGCCAGTATATGATACTATATGACACGCCAGTATATGATACTATATGACACACCAATATTGATGATACTATATGACACACCAATATTGATGATACTATATGACACGCCAGTATATGATACTATATGACACACCAGTATATGATACTATATGACACGCCAGTATATGATACTATATGACACGCCAGTATATGATACTATATGACACACCAGTATTGATGATACTATATGACATACCATTATATGCGCCAGTATATGATACTATACGACACACCATTATATGCGCCAGTATATGATACTATAGGACACACCAGTATATGATACTATATGACACGCCAGTATATGATACTATAGGACACACCAGTATATGATACTATATGACACACCAGTATTGATGATACTATATGACACGCCAGTATATGATACTATATGACACTACAGTATATGATGATACTATATGATACGCCAGTATATGATACTATATGACACGCCAGTATTGATGATACTATATGACACGCCCGCATTGATGATACTATATGACACGCCAGTACTGATGATACTATATGACACGCCAGTATTGTGATACTATATGACATGCCAGTATTGATAATACTATATGACACGCCAGTATTGATGATACAATATGACATGCCAGTACATGATACTATATGACACGCCAGTATATGATACTATATGACATGCGAGTATTGTTTGTACTATATGACATGCCAGTATTGATGATACTATATGACACGCCAGTATTGTGATACTATATGACACGCCAGTATTGATGATACTATATAACACGCGAGTATTGTGATACTATATGACATGCCAGTATTGATGATACTATATGACACGCCAGTATTGATGATACAATATGGCATGCCAGTACATGATACTATATGACACGCCAGTATATGATACTATATGACATGCGAGTATTGTTTGTACTATATGACATGCCAGTATTGATGATACTATATGACACGCCAGTATTGTGATACTATATGACACTCCAGTATTGATGATACTATATGACACGCCAGTATTGATGATACTATATGACACGCCAGTATTGTGATACTATATGACACGCCAGTATTGATGATACTATATGACATGCCAATATTGATGATACTATATGACACGCCAGTATTGTGATACTATATGACACGCCAGTATTGATGATACTATATGACACGCGAGTATTGATGATACTATATGACACGCCAGTATATGATACTATATGACACGCCAGCATTGATGATACTATATGACAGGCCAGTATTGATGATGCTATATGACATGCCAGTATATGATACTATATGACACGCCAGTATTGATGATACAATATGACATGCCAGTACATGATACTATATGACACGCCTGTATATGATACTATATGACATGTGAGTATTGTTTGTACTATATGACATGCCAGTATTGATGATACTATATGACACGCCAGTACATGATACTATATGACACGCCAGTATTGATGATACTATATGACACGCCAGTATTGATGATACTATATGACACGCCAGTATATGATACTATATGACACGCCAGTATATGCGCCAGTATATATATGATACTATATGACACGCCAGTATTGATGACACTATATGACATGCCAGTATTGATGATACTATATGACACGCCAGTATATGATACTATATGACATGCCAGTATATGATACTATATGACACGCCAGTATTGATGACACTATATGACACGCCAGTATTGATGATACTATATGACACGCCAGTATATGATACTATATGACATGCCAGTATATGATACTATATGACATGCCAGTATATGATACTATATGACACGCCAGTATTGATGACACTATATGACACGCCAGTATATGATAATATATGTCCAGTATATGATACTATATGACATGCCAGTATAGGATACTATATGACACGCCAGTATATACGTATATACTTTAAGGACTTCAAATACACAATGTGTAGTAGCAAGTTTTACAAGCGTTTTAGTATGACAGATTGGATAATTGAAATAAATAAGCTGATGAGATATATTTTTGATAGCTAGGTATTATATAACAGCTTGTATATTGTGTTGTGAAACAATATACTGCACTTTTACAAAAATAAACAAAACATATAAAAAATAAGAAAAGAAAAAAGAGATAACCTATAACACAGATGTAGAGTAGGTGGGTGGGGTAGGAAGCACCCCCCACACCTCCAATGTTCGTTTTTTTATGTTGTTTAATATTATCATTATCATGCACAGACATTGGATTTTGGGAAGTTTAATGGCCTAACCATAATTTACAAAATAATGTTCATCAGAAACCCCCAACATCTCCTCCACCCAGCAGAAACTCCCAACATCTCCTCCACCCATCAGAAACCCCCAACATCTCCTCCACCCAGCAGAAACCCCCCAACATCTCCTCCAACACTGTTTTACTTGTAATGCATCTGCCCACTTTAAACAAAACACAAGGAAGATGTCAGCCATTATAACAAATTATCAATTAATCTTGTACAAGCAAATACCATTGTCTAACTTGAAATTCTGGTATGGATCAAACACTGCAGCTATCAGCCGATACCCCTCCCTATGATGTACTCAGATTGATAACCCTAACTACTAAACAATTAGCTGCCATATTAACCATGGCCCAAATCTACATATTTATTAACAAAAATCCAACAATCACATTATAGATGATTAACAGAAAGGCGTCATTTGATAACCTTGTCTGTTTACAGAGTTTGGGAGATTCCTGAAACAATACAGCCCTTCAGAATCAGTCTCATAAAGCAAGGGGAGAGAAAATGACATGAAAGGTGGTACTAAATCATGCCAGTCTTGATAAGGGAGGTAATCTGTGCACATAGAAACAGTATCTTGGTTAATTGGGCAGGAATGTGCTAAACAATGCATCATTACTTCTAATTGTGAGATAGTTAAGTCCAATTGACTAAGGATCTGGTATCTACCTCATATTAGTATCAATTAAGGATGTAGATATTATGTAATTAGACAAGGGAGTGACAAGGAACAGATAACAATGGTGACAGTTTAAGAATGATTTGCTATAATGTTCACAACTTGGTACACCAGCAGGGCATTTAATAATTAAAAGGGATTGTACACCAGCAGGGCATTTAAAAATTAAAAGGGATTGTACACCAGCAGGGCATTTATTAATTAAAGGGAATCGTACATCAGCGGGGCATTTAAATAAAGAGGATCGAACACCATAGGGGCATTTCATTAAAGGGGATTGTACACGAGCAGGACATTCAATTTAAGGGGATTATACAACAGCGAGACATTTAATCAAAGGGGATCGTATACCAGTGGGGCATTTAATTAAAGGGATCGTACACCAGCATTTAATTGAAGAGGACCAGAAAAAGATATAAAAACATTTTAAGCTGACATACTGTATTTCCCCTAATAGTAGTGCCTCCCCTAATAGCCCCAGCCCCCACCCCCACCCAGGTTGCATAGCGTCTGGGTGCTACTATATTTAAAGGAGAAATAAGGTATATGTATATAAGATATATGTATATAAGGTATATGTATATAAGGTATATGTATATAAGATATATGTATATAAGGTATATGTATATAAGATATATGTATATAAGGTATATGTATATAAGGTATATGTACATAAGTACATAAGGTATATAATTAGCCTTATTTGTGTGCTAAAGCATCTTTTCATAAATATTAACATTTTTAATTTGCAGGTAAAACACTCTGCACACTTGAACTCTTTAATTTCTAATCTGCCTTTGCAAGAACAATATTTAAATACCTCCCATGCAAATATTCTTCTTCTTAGTGATTACATTGCTCAAACTCTTATTGACCAATAATTGTCAAAAGGTGTAGCAATGCATGATGGGACTGTTTACAAGAACTACTATCAATGAATTTTAGGCTCTTACTTAGAAGTCTATTAAATTATTTTAGAATTATTTTTTGTTTAGAATTTGCCATATTAGAAAGTCAAGAACCTCATTACTCAATGAGTAATGCAAACACACAAAATATTCTTTTTTATGCAAAAATTATAACTCACTGCGTTCTGAGAACACACTGAGTTTCTCATATATAGGACCCACTGTGTTCTGAGAACACATTTGAAGAAAAGGAATATTTTAAGTGTTTGCATTACTTATTGAGTAATCAGGTTCTAGACTTTCTGATTAGGCAGATTCTAAACAAAAAACAGTTCTAAAATGACTTAATAGACTGTTTTAGGACACAATTAGCTTTATTTTATTTGTGTGATATGATTAAATAGGATAAAAAAAGAACATGAACAGTATACTGTATATTTAAGAAATACAAAGTGGCAATTATAAACTTTGATAACTAATTAATAACTCAGATAGACTGAAAATAAATATTATTTAAATATATTTATTGTTGTTGTTTTCGTACACTGAATTATAAAGTGCCATAAATTTCCACAGGAATACAATGTAGACATGACTGTTCCTCTTTCCAGTGAAAGAATCCACAGATCTATTGACTGAGGAATCTGTAAAATAAAGATAATGCCAGCAATACAAGACGCTTCGAGGACAACTTCATTAACATGAAAACCAACGTTTCCAGTGTGCGATTGACAGTTCCTTAAAGGCTTCAAATCACGTCCTGTCAGTTTTTGCGACACATTCTAAATTACTCATCACTACCTGAGGTTCTGTGCGGACTCCCAGCAGACTTTCACAGGGCTCGTTAGCATCTCTCGCACAATGTTGCCACATCTCAAATTCAATTAAGAGACAAATCAAGATCCAACTTTGTCATTCGTAGGGAAAGGTCTCTATAAGATTCGTCAATTCACCTGAGGGGAGACGTGGGGATGTCGTTTATAATGTACATCTTGACAGTTAACAACATCAAACTGGAAGAACTAATTAAGGTGTTCAACTTGACAATTGAATGGCTGGTGGTAACGTGAGCACCACACTGCCTGTCTGCCACCGGGGCTCGCTGATGCGACGCTTTGAACCTATTATAGAATAAATGACGAGTGAATGTGTAAATAAAGTTTGATAACTCTGTCTTGTGATCAGCACCCACACTCTTTATTTGGGTTCATTAAATTAGGACTTCTGTTTACAGATATTGGAAAAATATATATCTACTGCTTCTGACAACTGAGGACAATTAGAAGAATAACTTGGCATTTCTGGTGGACAAATTGCCAGAAGGGATTTTTTGTTAATAATCCTTTATATACCGTATTTTACCCTGTATAGTGCACATTCGTGTATAGTGCACACCCCCTTCTTAAAGCTACAGTGTCCCTATATCGATCGATTTCTTCTTTGTAGGTCGTGTCTTTATTTGTAAATTCATGTTCACCAGCTCATGTCGAAATCGGGTATTTAAGCGAGCAAATATAGCGCAGGAAATCATTTACTGTATATACATCGACCAGTGGACATCGTACCTATAGCACAGGTAACAGTAATTTTTACAGAAAAAAAAAAGTTAGCTAGCTTCTTTCGGGGCTCGAACACACGACCTTCTGATTTCAAGTCCTGTGCTCTATCCACTGAACTACAACGCTACTTGAGAAAATAGTATACTAACTACCATAATTTTATATTAGGAGGCAAAATAACTTAACATATTTGAACGCAACTAATATGGATCAATAAATATGCAGTCCATATTGTCCCACGTGTAAATTAACATTGCCTGGTGTAATACTGTATCTTATCAATATGATACTAATACTTCGCCTCAAATCAACCATATCTCGACTTGTATTTAGCGCTTGATGAGTTTGTGTGCTCGCTCTTGTTATTACGTATGCCTATTTCAGTATTAAAAATGCTACAAAATACCAATAAATAAATATTTGGTAAAATAAACTATTTGGAGCAGTTTGTGTGTTTTTTATTTACTCTTGCATCTGCTCATGCGTCTACTCGCCCTCCATAAACTTGTCCGAATAAAATGCGTCGTCATTATCGTCCTCACTGTCGTCTGCTGCATTTAAATATCAGAATAAAATTGAACTGTAACAATACTACGAACTGTAACAATACTACGTGTACGAGTCTAACCAACCGGAAATCACGTGATATCAAGTCAGCTGTCAGATATAAATAACAAAACAAGGGCCAAAATGTTCACTCATTTATTGAAATTATGCAAACATTTATATAAAAACAAGCTTTATAATAAACTTTAATCATTTCTAAGTCAAATTAAGTCAATAAAGTACTTGAATAAAGCGAGTAAGTCACGAAAAGAGTATTATTGGCATTCACAAATGTCTGACAGAAGAAAGAAATTCACGACACTGAAATGAAATGTAAATCTCGCTCTGAAGAAACACAAATAGGTGGTTGTAATAATTAAAGGTGCCGAAGAGGATTCGCACTTCCTTGAGGACAAGCAAAAAAAATGAGAAAAAAAATTGATTTTAAAGTAAATGGATTGG